>JAJIBD010000868.1:0-245529 GCA_021461705.1 Cryptotis parvus
CTGAGTCACTAGGTAATACCCCAAGTTTCCTCTTTCAAAGATAATATATCATAGCTTTATCCCAAGCATAAAAAGGATACAAGGAACATATTAGTAATTTAGAGGAATAAAAACCAGATGATATCCTTCTGATGCAGAATTTACTGATGAAATCAAACTTTTAGTTTAAAAACAGGAATAAAAGGAACAATTCCATAAAAATTTTTCAGTAAGACTACACTTTCCACAGTGACAGGTGTAACATACTGCTTTTAAAGTAAGATTATTCTTGAATATTATTCACCCTTGCTTCTCAACAGTGTCTCAGAAGCTCTAGAACAAGGTTAGCCACATACAAACTGTGGATGTTAAATGTTCTAGGAGCAGCGTTAAAAAGACAAACACGTATTACATTAGAATAGGATTGGCTTATGTAATAAAATAAATGAAGTAAAATATGCTAAAATTTTTGTACTAAAAGAAAATCTTTTGCACAGCTTTTGTTTTTTATATATACAGTTAAGTGATGAAATCAGGCGTTATTTCCTCTGTAGTACTGATTGTATTTTAGGCACTCGATAATAAGTGGTTCACGCGGATACAGTGACAGACAGCACAGTTCTAGACAGTATGATGAATCAAGAAAAATAAATGAAGGTAGTACATCTGGTGAGGTGCTTGCGTTGCACATGGCTGACCCAGTTTTGATCCCCAGCACCACACATGGTTCCCTGGATACCACCAGGAATGATCCTTGAGCACAGAGCCAGGGAGTAAGTCCTGAGCAGCACCAGGTATGGGCCAAACAACAAAATAAAAATTTTAAGAAAGAAAAAGAAATTAAAGTTAAGTAGACGATGAACTGGAGATGTGGCTCAATGGTGAAAACACACTCTGCATGTATGAGTTCCTGGGTTCAGTCCACGTGTCTGGGGGACAAAGAGCAACAGTCAAAGGATTTATAGGTAGTATTGCTGTGCTAAAATCCAGCTGAGCTAGCAAATTATTAATACTCATAGGAGAATGTAAGTGATGATAGAAAGGATTAAATCCAGAAAATCGATCTAACTCTAGACTTTAGTCTCCAGGAGAACGGGTCCATATCTGGTTTCCATATAGCCAACTGCAAACACAGGGCTCCTTTCCTTTCTGTTCTTGCCTCACATCGCCTGCAAGCTCTTCAGTCTCCTCGGTCCTGCTCTGCCCTTCCCAGCCCTCCTGTTGGGAGGTGGGAGCTGGAGGAGGCTGCAGGCAGGCAGGGTGGAGGGAGATGCTGCCCGTTAGGGGAATAAGGAAACAAGCTGCTTTGATTGGCTTTGGGGAGGCGGACTCTGGCTGCATGAATGGCAGTCACATCCTCTGTGCCTTTAACTGTCACCAGGAGAGGAGAGAGCAAGGACAGAGATCAAGCAACTCTGGGCTACCCGTGAGTATTGTTCTTTGTCCCTGTAGCCTGGGGATGAGGCTTGCTGGAGAATTCAGACCTAGATGCTGTGATTCTAGTTTTGGGGGTGACACGTTTGCCTGTTGATTCGAGAGGTTCATGTTCTCGTTCCTGAGACTGCCTGTATCTGTTTGCTCACTGTGGTGGGGCTGTGTTGGGGAGATTCTTTTAGGAAAAGAAGTGCTAATTAAAGTCACTTTCATGTTTTCAGTGTGATTTCTAAACAAGTCGAATCCAAACTTCTGATGGCTTTTTAGCCCATGTTCTCTGAGATGTTACAGCAGTGAAACAGAATAGAAATGATTTTCCAGTCGACTCAGGGTGCTTCTATCTAGAGACTCTGGAAGCTGTGAGATGAAGTGGAAAATGTGGGTGATGTGAGTGAACCCAAACCCCAGTTTGTACAGAAGCCCCTGCCTTCAGCTGTAAAGATTAATGACCTCTTCCCACATGATTGTTGTAAAACTCGGGTTTGCTGTCTGTCATACAGGGCCAGATACAGAGTTGGCGGTCGATGATTGGTAGTTACATCATCATCATTATCATCTTCATCATCATCATCATCTTCTTCTTCATCATCATCATTATTATTATTGCTTTTTTGTCTTGTTTTGTGGCCATACTGATAAATTCTCGGAGTTTGCTCCTGATTCTGTGTTCAGGGATTACTCTAGGTACAGTTCAGGGAACCCTATGGGATGCCAGGGACCTAACCCAGGTTGGCTACATACAAGGCAAATGCCGTCCCCGCTGTACTATTACTCTGGCCCATGGGAGCAATATTACTAGTAAACAATTCATCAACAGGTCAGAAAGTGGAAGGTTATGATAGTGCTTTTCCGTGCTGGGAATGGGCTGTGCTCTTGTCTCCAAGGGAAATACAAACAGGTGATCTGTGCTTTCTCCTCAATCAATTTCTCTCTTAAATATTTCCAGAGCCAGGTTTCTCACAATTGATTTTTTCATTTGGGTCAGCAGTAATTCCCCTTAAACAGAGAACAGAAAGCCAAGGGGATAATCAAAGCATAAAGCCTGGCCTCTCTCAGGTATAATGGATATCCTAGAGAAACCAAATCTTCGTTTGGGTTAACTGTGAAGTCCCAGCAAAGAGAGCAGGCATCCTGAGACTTCAGAGATGAAAAAATACGGGAGGGTCTGCATGTTTTAATTTGATTATTGCAATTTGGGGAGTTACAGTAATGTTAAAATCACTTTTAAAAGAGACAGAATCATCTAATTCACTCTTCCATTTCTTCTCTATAAAGAGTGTACCTCTGGTCACAGTCAGTTTGATCCAGATATGTGCTTAAGTAAAATAAAACCTTCAAGCCTTCACAAATTCAAATAAGATTTGATTACATCCATTTGTCTAATTTTAATATGTTAATTATTTGGAATATTTCACCCTGTACTCCTGGAAACTTTGAATCTGCTGGTAATGGCAAGATGCCTGGTGAGGAGTTATAGTTCAGTGTTAGTTCAGTTTGGGAGCGATCAGGGAGAAGGGAAGTTCTTCTGAGCTTCGGAGATGTGCGTCTGCTCACTTGCCTGGGCTGGACTGGGCTGGAGCTGAGTGGTCTCTCCTGGAGCTCTCTCACCTGCAGTGAACAGTGGGCACAGTCTAGCCACACTCGGATTCAGGCCATGCATTTCAGCCCAGGTCTCAGCCTACTCTGGGATTTTTGGGTTTCTGCAGCTTAGGCCACATCAAGTCCAGGTGGTGGACAGCACAGGTGGACATGGATACTCTGGCTTAGGAGTCAGGGACGCGCTGTCCTCAGATCAAAATTCTGTCATCCATTATTTTTCCAGGTTGTGTGACCTTGCTTAGGGCACAGTAAAGGCTCTCTGAATCTACCTCTGCGCCTTGGTCAAACGTCAACTCATTTGGTGCGGATTGAGTGTCACACAAACTGTGCCTCACGCTAAGCTCAGCAGATGCTTGAACAAGACTGATTCCTTTGGGTTTTTAGGCAATGGGGTGTGGCAACTGAGTGCCAACATCAGGGTTTGACTTGGAGATATTTCTGGTGACAGCTTGTTAGCAAAAAGTATAATTAAGCCAGCAATTGTACTCAGGAGCCATGAATTGAGGAGTCGCTATTTACCACAGAGTTTATATGTAGGGGAAACTAGATCTCCAAAGTGTGTGCCACTGTAGACTAACTAGACTCACAATGGCAGGTGCCACATGTCTGTAATAGATGATAAATCAATATGTGACATCTGCACAGGATGTTACGGTTGTTCTGAAAAGAAGCAGCCAATGACAATATGATTTAATGCCCATGTCTGTGGAAAGGCAGATGGTGAGAGATCTATGGACTCACTAGTGACTAAGAAAACAAGGGAAGACTTGATGTAAAAAATTAAAAAGTAGGAGTACTTTCTCACTAAGAACAAGTCTCTTCTGGGATAATATTAAAATGAAGTGGATATAGAGGGAAGAAAGTTATAATTCCTGAATGGTTCTTATGGGAACTTCTATGAATAATAACAGTGAAGTGATGCACTCTGAGTGAGTGATAAAAACTAGCAGAGACTGCGGGGGCGGGGAGGGAGGTCACACTTACCATGCTTGAGACAGATGAGATTTTGTAGCATTTTTTAAAAGAAATCTGGTAACAAGCAAAGGAAGTGTGAAAAGCTTTTTCCAAAGAGAAGTTGACATTATTGGGGCGTGGGAGGGGGTCACACACCTTATGGTGCTAGGGTTTACTACTGGCTCTGTGATCAGACAGGGTTCCTGGTAGGTTCAGGAGACTATATATGGTGCCTGGGATCAACCTGGGGTTTTCCATGTGCAAGGCAAACACCCTACCCACTGTACTACCTCTCTGTCCCCAGGGAAATTGACAGATTTGAGGAGAAAATTCAATAGGAAAACAAAGCATCAGGTCACCATGGTAGTAAAGTACGCTGCCATTAGCCTATGTTGTATTTAAAAGCACAGAAGACCAGTCATAGAGAGGCAGAGAGTTGGATGGGTTAGGTGGGAGAGGGTGAGTGAGCAAAGCCTAATAACACAGTGAAATGCTTAATTAGAAATCAGTAAGGTTATGGGCCATACCATACAGTCATGTAATTCTGCATATGCAATAAGGCAAATGGCAGGTGGTGCTGGGATGAAGTAATTAGGATGTGCCAAATAGAAATTCTGATAAAATCTGTCTGAAATCTCTGAGATCAAGAGTAGATTTAGAGGGCCGGAGCAATAGCCCAGTGGGTAGGGCATTTGCCTTGCACTTGGCCGGCCTGTGCCGGCCCGGGTTCAATCCCGGCGTCCCATATGGTCCCCTGAGCACCGCCAGGAGTAATTCCTGAGTGCAGAACCAGGAGTAACCCTGAGCATTGCCGGGTGTGACCCAAAAAGCAAAAAAAAAAAAAAAAAGTAGATTTAGAAATAATCTCAACCAGTTTAATGGTACTGTGGTACTGTCATTGCCCCCCCACCCGCCGCCCCTTTTGAAATGACTAACACTATGGATTTCGGTCAGCTTCACATTACATCCCAGTGCAGCAGAAGGATGTGACTGGAACTACTAGTATTTTCCTGTGGGAGGAAACTGAAATCTGTAGCATGTTTGTCACTGTCCCTTTCCAGAGAAAATTACCAGCTGGAAAATACTTAAATGGAGCATCGCTTATTAAGGAGGGAGGGAATAAGAGACAACAGTGGATAGCTCTTTGCTCTTTGCCTTCAGGAAACTCCCTGAAGTTTGAGCACCGGCTTTGTGGAAACTTCCTCCCTGGTGTTCCCTGGTATACTCACAGCCAGGTTATTCATCTGTCAGGACAAGTTTCAACCTGTCCATCATAACACCAATAAATACAAATACTAGTGCTGGGGCGTGCATACCTAGCAGGTAGTAAGCACTGGTCAAACCCTAAAAACCACAAAAAAATTAAAATGCGTTAATAAAAATAAATATAAAGCGCAAGTTCCAGGAAAATTGATCAAAGGGCTGAGGGCATGCTCTATGTGTAGGAAGTCCAGACTTGATCCCGAAATCATTCATGGCACAGTATGATTCTTTGGACCCTGCTGGCGGTGCCAACTTCTGGGATTGGAAATAAATATAATAGAAAAGAATATTATTATGAAACTCATATCCAAGGCCAGGCAAAGAAAGGGACAGGAGGACTTGTCAATAGTTGGAATCTACCACAAGTGTGTGGGGACAGAGAGTAGGTAAGATAGAGAAGGGATCAGTTTGACAATAATAGTTGGAAATAGTAATGCTAGACTAGAACTGAGTATTAAAAGTAGATAAATGGATATACATGATAATTCCTCAGTGCATGTACTGTAAACCACAATGTGCAAAAGATGAGAGAGAGAAAGAAGAGAGAGATGTTCACAGATTTAGGAGGTCCATGGAATGCATAAAGCTTGGAGATATACAATAAAAAAGGAGAGAGACAGAAGCTGACATGCCTCAAACCTTGCTTTCTTGTTTGACAGGTCATTCTGTCATTTTCCTGGAATATTTTCTTTATGTTCTCTGCATCATGTCAGGGGTCACCGCTGGTCTAATGTACATAAGATGGGCATCTTTGACCTCTGTGTAGAGGGGCCCAGTCACAGAGAATGATGCAGCCAAGTATGACATAAAGAGACAAACACACACACACATGGACTGTGCAAACTTTAGGTGGTCCAGGTCAGTCAGTGGCCTCATATCCAGGGAGGATGTGGAAGACGATATTTCCATATTGTACCTTGGGGAAATGAATGCCAGACAAGCGTCAGGCCAAGGAGGGAATATTTAGGGTCTAGACTGAGAAAACTGCTGATGATGAAAGAGGAAGGTTCAGTTTTCCCTTGCCAGCAGTTCTGTTTTCTCACATCGACCTGACTTAACACACACTTCATCCCCTAGGCCTTTTCTCAGTGCTCCTGGCATTACCAAGAAACTTAAAACTCTGCCCTGCAGTCTAGGCTACAGGGAGACTGAGATAATGGGAAATACCGGGGGAAATTTTGACCAGCTTGACAGTCCTGTAACCTGCCTGCGTCCTCTGTAAATACCAATGTGGAAGAAATGCCAGGAACATTTAAAGGGCTACACAAAGCTGCCATTTAACTTAGTTCTATAGTAAATTCCTCCCCACTGGGGACCTCTTTTCCTTTCTCTTCTACTTTCCAATAAACTTTTCTACTTTCTAACTCTGAGTCTGGGTTCTTTACGATTCAATACTTTCATTCTTGGAAAATATTTTTTTTCTTTATTTTTTCTTATTGAATCACCATGCAATAGACCATTACAAAGCTGTTCATGATTGGATTTCAGTCGTACAATGTTTCAACACCCGTCCCTCCACCGGTGCAATTTTCTGACACCAATGTACCCTGTTCTGCTCTCATACTCTACAACCTGCCTCTATGGCAGGTACTTTGCTTCTCTCTCTCTCTCTCTTTTTCGCAGTGTGTTTTACAAAACAACACACTGAAGGATTATTATGTATATTCCTTTACCTACTTTCCATACTCAGTTCTAGTCTAGCATTACTACTATTGTCAAACTGGTTGCTTCTCTACCTACCCTCTGCTCCCCACATCTTTGTGGTAGATTCCAACCCTTGACAAGTCCTTCTGGTCTGTTTTGCCTGATCTTGGATTGTAAACTGGTACTATTTTTGTTATATCCCACAAATGAATGCAGACATTCTATATTATTCTTGAAAATATTGAATTGAATGATTGCTGGGATCTGTCACGGGTGCTTCCACCTTACCTGTATCAGTGAGCAGGCTGGCTGAGTTAAGCTCTGTGGGGCAGGGGCCAAGAGATGACACAGACAGAGGGAGCTGCCTGATACATGCAGCCCCAACACCTCAGTTGGTCTGAGCCCAGCCAGGAGAGATGCCTGAGTGCAGAGCCAGAGAACCACTGGGTGTGGCTCCAAAACAAAACAAAAAAAATCAAAACAAAATAGATCTATGGGGAAGCCCATTTGATTGTCTCCTATAGCTTTTATTTGGTGACAGATGGTTCATGAATTGGTTTTTGCTGTCTTAAAAGTAGAGGGTAGAATCTAACAATCTATTTCAGAAATAAAATGTCCAGAGTTAAAAAAACATCCCTTTTTGCCTTCAGGTATTATTTCATCTTCGTATTTCTCACTTAGCATATATTTGCATGGCTCACTGTGTCAGGGACTGGTCCTGAGAAAGTAAAACTAAAGAGTGGAGCATAATCCTTGGAGAAGACACAGCTAGCACAGATTGAGTAGAGTGATAAATAAATGAAACGCCAGTAGTCAAGCAGAAGAGTGTGGGGGGCACTTTAGTCTTTGTGACCCTATGAGACTGGAGTCGTCCCTGATGTAATAAGATTTTTAAGTGAGAAGCCAGGGATGAGCTGGGTCGCTGGCTTGATGAGCAAATACAGGAAAACATGGTCTGCACATAAAGTACAGGGGCAGCTGCTGGCTGATGCTGGATCAGGTTATGTAAACAAAAGCTGTTTCAAAAGCCTGGAAAGGCATCAGTCATTGACTTTTATCATTGTCTACATCTTCCAGTCAATATTTGTGCAGGTAGGGGGCAGGAAATATTAAACAGGTATAAAATGAATGCAAGTGTCTCTGTGGTTTTGCACTAAGAGCCTTCAAGGAAGACCTTTGTGGATAATAATTGGCAAATAAACAGAATGACTTGAAACCAGTAATAACCTTAATAACCAGATATCAAATTTTTTTTTGGTTTTTTTTGGGTCACACCCGGCGATTCTCAGGGGGTTTCTCCTGGCTCTGCACTCAGGAATTACTCCTGGCGGTGCTCGGGAGTCCATATGGGATGCTGGGGATTGAACCTGGCCAGCATGGGGCGGCCATGTGCAAGGCAAATGCCCTACCCGCTGACTATCGCTCATGCCCCCAGATATCAAATTTTTTCCAGATATCAAATTTTAACATAGCACATTTATTCTGAATTAGGACAAGTTGGTATGGATCTGCTTTTTTTGGTTTTGTTTTGTTTTTTTCCTGGGGTAAGTTGTTTTGGCCAACTATTCTGATGCATTCATTTTTGGAAAGAAAAGATGCTACCACAAGAACCTGAGAATATTTCCTAATTTTTGTGCTGTTCCTTTAAGACTGCAGTTATCATAGGCTAACCCTCAGTATGGCAAATGTCAACTGAATATTTATTTTCAAAGACCTTTTTTAATACTCTTTCTCAAAGTTCAAATCACAAAAAGGACAAGGCTAAAATTATTATAGGCCATAATAAAATAAGTAAAATGAAATCAAATGAGAAAATGTTTGAAAAATATGTCTCAAACATAATGGTCAAGATATTGAGGGCTCATATTATTAAGAAGATATCTCATACATTTTATGTATGTATATATATATTCACTTGATTATATATATATATATTATCATATATATTATGATACCAATATCCAAGGTCAGATAAACATGGATCAGGAGGTCTTTTCAAAAGTGGAATCTACCACAGGTGTCTGGGAGTCGGAGGTTGGGTGGGACAGAGAAGGGAACTGTGTGCTAACAATTGTTGTAAGTGCTAATACCAGCCTAGAACTGAGTTTTGAATACAGGCAAAAAAGATCACACATGATAACCTCTAAATGTATGCATTGCAATCCACAATGTGTAAGAGAAGCGAGAGAGTGAGCGGGAGCTAGAGAGAGAGAGAGAAAAGAGATAAAGAACTCTCCATAGAGGCAGGCTAGGGGAGAGGGGAGGGAATTGGGGACATTGGTGGTGGGAATGGGCATGGGCACTGGTGGGGGGATTGGTGCTGAAACAATGTAGACACATCTTTGTAATTATATATCTCACGGCAGTATAATAAATGTTTAAAAAATTAAAAATAGGGCCGGAGCGATAGCCCAGCAGGTAGGGCATTTGCCTTGCACGCGGCCGACCCGTGCCGATCCCTGGCATCCCATATGGTCCCCCGAGCACCACCAGGAGTAATTCCTGAGTGCAGAGCCAGGAGTAACCCCTGAGCATCGCGGGTGTGACCCAAAAAAAGCAAAAAAAAAGTTAAAAAATAAATTAAATAAAAAAATACTATGATAAAAAGAAGATATCTCAGATCTTAATGGAAATAATGAAGTGAACAAACAATTCATAAAATAAAAAATCAGGGGCTGGAGAGGTAGTATAGCAGGTAGGGCTCTCGCCCTGTATGGAGCCCAGCATGGTTCAATCCCTGCCATCCTTCATGGTCCCCTAAGCACCTCCAGGAGTAACCCCTGAGCATTGTTGGATGTGGCCCCAAAACAAACAAAAAAATATAAAGAAAAAATCAAAATGGCAAAGGGATTAAAAAACTATTAAACTATTAAAACTCATTACATTGAACACAATCATTGATGCCTTTCAGCTAACAAAGGTTAAAATATCCCTCAGACCCAGTACCAATGATTATACAGCAAAATGAACATATTTATAGCTCTGAGAGGATAATTTAATATAAAAATAGTTCTGGGGATAAATTTGACCCTACTGTTTCCAAACATTAAAATATGTCTCTGGGGCTGGAGCGATGGCCCAGCGAGTAGGGCGTTTGCCTTGCACACGACCGGCCCATGCCGGCCCAGGTTCGATCCTTAGCAAACCATATGGTCCCCGAGTACTGCCAGGGGTGATTCCTGAGTGCAGAGCCAGGAGAAACCCCTCAGCATTGCTGGGTGTGACCCAAAAAGCAAAAAAAATAAAGTCTCTGTAAGAAATCATTTTGTTTATTTTATTTTCTAAATTTTATTTATTATTTTGATTTAAATTTTAAATTTTATTTTTTGAAATCTCATTCCAGTCACCACGATTTGCAATACTATCAGTGATAGGCTCCCTAACATTCAGTTTTCCGAGACCTCATACCCCCACACCAGTGACCATTTTCCTCCACTGCCGGCTCAGGATTGCCTTTCAAGCTCCTTCTTCCCTTCTTCTTTCCCAGTCTCTTCACCCTGGTAAGCTGGGTCCTGTAGACTGGTTCACAGATTCTGTCACTTTGGATCATTTGCCATTCCTTTGCTTTCTTGCTTCTTTATATCCCACATTTGAGAGAGATCATGTTGAATCTGCCCCTCTCTGGGCTGACTCCGTTTAGCACAATGCCCTCCAGTTCTGTTCACATAACAGCAAGAAATTGCTTTAAAGAAATGATAAGATGAATGTTTAAATACTTTATTATAAAATAAAGTGCAAAAATGTAAATACAAATTTGGCTGAATAAATTAGCATTATTGAGCATTTATTTATTTTATTGACTCTGCTGAGTGTTTTGCATACGTCTGTAATTTTGACTTTTTTTACCTTCCGAAGAGTTCAATATTATCACCTCCATTTCTCAGGTAAAAAGAGAAACTCAAAGGATTAAAATTGTTTACTTATGCACCAATAGCATGATGCCAATATCCAAGGCCAGTCAAAACATGGATTATGAGGTCTTGTCAGTGGTGGAATCTATCGCAAAGTGTGTGGGAGTCAGAGGTTAGGTAAGATAGGGAAGGGAACAATGTGCTAATAATCACTGGAAATGATAATGCCAGACTAGAACTGAACATTGAACATAGACAAAGGGGTATACATGATAACCTCTAAATGTATGCATCGAAAGCCACAATGTATGAGAGAAGGGAGAGAGAAAGAGAGAGAGAGAGAGAGAGAGAGAGAGAGAGAGAGAGAAGAGGCAAAGTGCCTGCCATAGAGGCAGGTGGGGGGGGGAAATCAAGGGACATTGATGGTGGGAAGTGGACACTGGTGGAGGGATGGGTACTGGAACACTGTGTGACTGAAACCCAAAACACAAACATCTTTGTAATTGTCTATCTTACGGTGGTAAAATAAAAATAAGAAATAAAATGATAAATAAATACATAAATAAATAAAATTGTTTACTTATGCCCCATAGTTATTATAGGTTGGGAGGAATCAGACCAATATTTGCCACTGACGTTTGGATAGATAATCAAAATCAACATCTACTTTATCTTACAGATGCAGATGATGAGAAAATAAGATGTTCTATATCTTCAGTTAAATCACTAGGAAAGAGTAGAAAGAACATTTTGTTAGTCTCCAATTCATCCCATGCAGCAATTAAGTGCCCCTGTCCTGAGATCTGGGCAGTTTCCGGTATTTGGGTCATTTTTTGCACTGGGGCATCGCCCATTAAGCGGCTTCATGTTTATCAGAGGGTCTTTTTTCTCATCGGGTGCAGCTTTCTCTCTGACAAAGCCCAGACACCATGAATGCAAGTGAATTCGGAAGGAGAGGGAAGGAGATGGTGGACTACGTGGCTGACTACATCGAGGGCATTGAGCAACGCCAGGTGTACCCTGATGTGGAGCCTGGCTACCTGCGTCCCCCCTACTTCCTCGCGTCTGCCCCCAGGAGCCGGACACATTTGAGGATATCATTAATGATGTGGAGAAGATAATCATGCCAGGGGTGAGTCTGTATCCTAGTTGGAGAACAGGAAGGATGGCATGAATGTGACACCTACTGGGCAATGGACAACTCCATCCTTAGGACCAACATATTAGAAGTTTATATAATTTCCATTTTACAAAGGAGGGAAGTGAGGTCTAGAGAGGGCAAGCTAATAAGTGAGAAGTGACAAGTCACAGCTAGGAAGCAGCATAGCCAGCTTTTCTCCCTATGTGATGTGGCTCCCAGAGCAGTGAGAGGCTCGCCCTGAAAGTCCCTATGTCACTCTGTTTCCTAGTCAGTGTCTTTGGATACATGATTTGTGCTATTGAAGGACATAGAAACTGGAGTATTATCTGAGCTCTGCTTTCAGCTTCAAAATTCAGTGCTCAAAATCATTCTTTTCTGAGCAACCTTTTGCTTAACTGAGTATGAAGACAGTTGTAGAAGAAATGTCTTGTCCATTCAACTTGAAAGCAGGTGGTTGTATAATTGTTACCTGTAGGCTGACCTCTGAAGCAGATCTATGAGACCAGTGAGGAACAGCTTAGAACCTGTGACACTAACAGACCTAGGAGCAGAATTCTTCATGTTGGAGGAGGACAGAGCCAGTTAAAGGGACAGTAGACTGCTCTCTCTTTCAAAGGAAACTTGCTATAGGTTTCATTTACAAAGATTTTCATGGCAAGAAATTCATTTGAAAACATGTTTCTTACCATGGATGCGGGAAAAGGGGTCTCTCATATATTGTTGGTGGGAATGTCGACTTGTACAACCTTTCTGGAAAACAATATGGACATTCCTCCAAAGACTAGAAACTGAGCTCCCTTTTGACCCATCCATACCACTCCTGGGAATATACCCTGGGAAGCCAAAAACACACAGCGGAAACAATCTGCACTTTTATTTACATAGCAGCACTATTCACAATAGCCAGAACCTGGAAACAACCAGTATGCCCGAGAACTTATGACTGGATAAAGAGACTGTGGTACATCTACACAATGTAATACTATGCAGCTGTTAGGAAAAATGAAGTTATGAAATTTGCCTATAAATGGATGGACATGGAAAGGATCGGTGTTGAATGAAATTAGTCATAAGGAAAGAGAGAGATATAGAATGACTGCATTTATTTGCATGACATAAATATATCAGGTGGTCGTACCAAAAGTGGAAATTACCGCAAACGTGAGGGAGTCAGAGGTTTGGTAAGACAGAGAAGGGAACATGTGTGAATAAATGTCGAAAGGGCTGATACCAACCTAGAACTGAGCATTAAATACAGGCAAAAAAATGCACATGATGGCCTCTAAGTGTATGTAGTACAATCCACAATGTGTAAGAGAAGGAAAAGAGAGAGAGGGAGAGAGAAAAGAGATAAAGAACCTGCCATTTAGGCAGGCTATGGGAGAGGGAGGGAATTGGGGACATTGGTGGTGAGAAATGGGCACTGGTGGAGGGCGGGGTGCTGGAACACTATGTGACCGAAACCTCCAAACATGAACAATGTTGTAATTGTATATTTCACAGTGGTATAATAAAATGTTTAATTTATAAATAAATAAATAAACAAACAAACGAATGAATGAATAAATAGATAGATAAATAAATAAATAAATAAATAAATACATAAATAAATAAATACATAAATAAATAAATAAATAAATAAATAAAAACATGTGCCTTACCGGCCAGGAGGGATCCTGGTTCCAGTGTCAGTGCCCTCTTTTTTTTTTTTTTTTTGTTGGCCTGTTTTTGTTTTTTGCCTTCTTTTTCCTAACAGAATATCTGGACCTAAAAGTTTGGGACCTGTGATCCAGGTCCATAGCCAGAACTTGGATTCTCACTGGTCAGCTGCACAATGATGAGATCTTACTGGTCAGCTGCACAGTGACTTCTCTCAAAACCATTCTACCTTCCCTGGAGTTTCCCTTGACATGTTCTCTGGAGTGGAGAGAGGCTTCTGGTTATTTTAGAGTCTCGACAACCACACTCTGCCACTGAGTATCAACCCCCCTCTTGAGGGGGTTGGTTAAATGTCACACGGTTAAATTGCTGGTGTCTGCACCTCCACCTGCAGAATACCATTACAAAAATCTTCTTCTTACCGGGGCCTCTAGACAAGGTCCCAGTGCGGAGTCTCCCTGGACTCCAGAGATGCCACCTCAATATCCTTCCAGAGCCTTTTCTTCCCGCATAGTCCCTCACCCTCACACCTCAGAGACCCTCTGCTTCTGCCAAGGACTCGCCTTCCAACATTACCAAATTGGAGGGCAAGTTGCTAGTTTCTCTTCACCAGATGTCCAGGAACTAGAGAGAGCCCTAATACATGTGCACCTCTCCACTTCGACGTCACCAGCAGCACCCGTGAGGATACTTGTGTTTTGACGTATTCCTTGACATTTTCTTCCCTACTCTTGCTCCCAGTATTGGCTGTTTTTTGCCTTGGTGCCCCAGGGGCACATAAATCCTGCTGAATGCTGTGAGTGCTTTGGGCTACCTGGTCCCCTTCAAAATCTTGGGCTCTCAAACAGTGGGGTTTGGGGGGCCTATACTTGGGGTGCTCAGGGGGCTATTCCTAGCTCTGTTCTCAGAAGTAAACCCTAGAAGAAGGGGACTCCTGTGGTGCCAGGAATTTGAACCAGGGTCGGCCACATGTATGGCAAATGCCTCAACCCTTGTATTATTTCTAAGACCCCAGATAATGAAGTATTCATGATTAGGTTTTCTAGGGACAAATTTCTGCATTCTGCCTCACACTGAGAAAAATGACTAATGGGAGAACATTTCCACAGCCACTGGGGATTCTGAGGTGGAATCTCTGAGAGGCTAGCAACTCTCTGTGACCCAGGAGACCGAGTCACTGTCATGATATCTAGAAACTTCCAATACACGGGCAGCATGAGGGAGACAGTGAACCCATCCTATACCCCAGCCAGCTGAACATCCATTAGTATGGTGGAGAAGGAACAGCCATCCTGGGAACCTCTCTCCACAGAGGAGGGTGAGCATCTCAGGCAATTTTTTTTACTTTATTTAAACACAGTGATTTACAAAGTTGTTCACAGTAGTTGTTTCAAGTATTCAATATTCCACACCAGTCCCACCACCAGTGTGCCCTTACCATAACCACAGACCCTCATTTCCCACCCAACCCCCAAGCCCCATGCCTGCTTCCTTAGCCTGCACTAACTATATTGCTTATAAAACATATCAGTCTGCAGGTAAGCCATCTCAATGGAGCAGGCATCAGGTCTGGGGCCACCTGTTTCCACCTCCAAGGAAGGGACAATGCCCCTGATGCAGGTGGGCCTCACAGGTGGCTTATGTGAGGCCAGAAGGGGAGAGAGATAGTCGCTTTCTCCCCAGTCGCCTCTGCTGCCCGGAACCCAATGGGCAGGCTAAGGATTGATAGAGTCTGCAATGAGCCCCTACACAGCGTGGGCCAGAGCCCCACTGGCCCCATGAGGTGGCCGTCAAGCCACAACTGATGCCCGCTTGATATCTAGGCACGGGAGTTGATCCCCACCACCCAAGATTTCTCAGGGAGCCATGGACTCAGGCTGAAGTGAGGAATGGCTCTTTGCAGGAAAGGGAAGTCAGTCCTAGGCCTTACCCAGGGTTTCCTTTGGGTTCTTGTCTTCCTTGCAGAAAAGAATTTTCAGAAGTAGATGAGCAGTGAAGTAAAACAGGCTTTATTAAGGAGGTTTTAGGAAAGGGAAGAAAGAGGGAAAGTAAGAGAGAGAGAATACACACCTCAAGAGGGGAGATGTGGGCGACACACATGCTCAGGCACATGTGCTCAGCCACGTGGGCTCATGCAGCATGTCTGCCCAGGCAGAACCCCTGGCGGTGCTCAGGGGACCATATGGGATGTTGGGAATCGAACCATAGTTGGCCTCCTGCAAGGCAAAAAGCCCTTCCCTGCTGTACTATTCTCTGGCCCCTTCGCTGATATTTTAAAGACTATTTTTTTCCTTTTTCATCTGATTGGCTTTGAAATTTAGATCCACAGGGCAGAGCTGCTACTGGCTCTCCCTGTGCCCAGCTGATCGTGAGGTGATCAGGAGTGAAGTTGGGGTCTAGCCCTGGCCCACCATCCCAGCAGAGCCTCACAAGAAGCCAGAGGAACCCCAACACCATGACGGCCGCCATTTTTTCCAACATCCAGACTCCACAGCTCATCAGAGCTCCACCCAGCAGAAGAGCTGATTTTTTTTAAAATTTTTTTTATTTTTACAATTACAAAGATATACAATTAAAAAAGTTCATATTTGGATTTTGGTCATACAGTGTTCCAGCACCCATCCCGCCACCAGTGCCCATCTCCCACCACCAACGTCCCCGGTTCCCTCCCCCTCCCCCAGCCCGCCTCCATGGCAGGTTCTTTATTTCTTTCCCTTTCTCTCTCTTTCTCTTTTCCTTCCCCTCCAGACTATGGATTACAGAACATACATTAAAGGGTTGTCATGTGTATCTTTTTGCCTCTATTTAATGAGAAGAGCTGATCTTTCCCTTCTCAGCGGTTCATCAATAAATGCACGAGATGACAGGCTACTAAAAGAGTATCCCACCCGCATGGCAGGGCCTGGCAATCTACCCGTGTCGTATTTTATATGCCAAGAACCCGTAACAATTATTGACCTCATACCCATGAGGAATGGTTTGAGGCTCTTCATGTTCTTGGAGCAAGCAGATGCCCTTGGGCTACACTAGCATGTGACAGGACGTATGGAGATGTTACTGGTGCCCACTAGGAGCAAATCGATGAACAATGGGAAGACAGTGATACAGTGATACTATTTCTTTACAGGTATATGTACATATATACAGGAGTGCAAAGTAATTCATACATGAAATGGTTGCTTGCCATTTCTGAGAGATTTTGAAGGGAGTTGTACTGAGGGAAAAAGCCTATAATAGAGTGGGGCAGGTGATTTCATGAAAACAAAAGTAGAATCATAGCTGTCAGTTGATCAGAGTAGAGATTGAGGTTTGTGATGGACTATCATCTCTTTCTTGTTAGGTGGACTTTGTAAATTAATGTATAATAGGGGGACTGAATTTATTTTTTAATATTTATTTATTAATATTTTATTTTATGACTGTGATATATGCAATTACAAAGATGTTCATGTCTGAGTTTTGGTCATACAGTGTTCCAGCACCCATCCCTCTACCACTGCGCATTTCCCACCACCAATGTCCCAATTCCTCCCCCCCCCCTAGCCTGCCTCTATGGCAGGTTCTTTTCTCTTTCTCTCTCTCTCTCTCTCTCTCTCTCTTTTCTATTACACATTGTGGCTTGTAATACATACATTTAGAGGATATCATGTGTATCTTTTGCCTATATTCAATGCTCAGTTCTAGGCTGGTGCTACCATTTTTCCACGATTAAGCCAGAGCAACCCACACATCATGCAGTAACTATGGATAACAATTATTTAAAATCTTCCCAACCACTGTTCAAGCCTATCTTAAGCAGACGCTGAATAGTTTATTTCATGTTGCTTGTTAGAACTAATTTGCTAAATGGTCAAGAAATATATTCTTAGAAGAAAGGTAATGCGGATTATTCAGTCTCACTATGAAGTCAGACATTATTCTTTACTCATGTGACTGCTATGTCAGAAGCAAAAGTTGGTTTCCCTCACACTACTGCAGACTTCTCCCTGTTCCCACAGGTGACCCACTGGCATAGCCCCTACTTCTTTGCTTACTTTCCCACGGCCAGCTCATACCCAGCCATGCTTGCTGACATGCTGTGCGGGGCTATTGGCTGCATTGGCTTCTCCTGGGTGAGTATGAGGGGTTCTGGGTGTCCCTGATGGTTACCTCTCTTCATAGGATGTGAGCAAGGGATGTTGTCGCATGTACAAAAGGCAGATTCAGCCCTGGAGAGATGCCTCTAAAGGGAACGACCATTTGGGAAAGGGGGAACTAGAAAGTGCTGTTTGAAAAAGTGCCAACAACCCAACACTGGTCCTGCTGCAATAACACATTTTATTAGAAGTGCTTGTTCTGAATTAAAGCCATAGCTGTAACTCTGGAGTTAGCACCACATCTAGGAAGGTGCATTTCTCCCAAGTTTATCAGAGGATTTCTGTCAAGCTTCAGTTAAGAATCTCTGTGGCCCGTGTTCCATTCCAGCCATCTAGGAACTCTATCTGTTGTTCTGGGAGAGGTCTCTGCCCGCAGAGCACCTGAGTGGCCTGTGTGGCCATGGTGACCTTTGAGTGTCTCCTGCCAAGTCAGCTCCTGCTGAAGCACATTCTCCTTGACTAGCCATAACAGCAAATCACATTGAGCTTGGCTGCTCCAGAGCCACCCTGTCGCTTCAGGGTAACATGACATTTATCATATGTTGTCTGTTCTCTCTGGGGACAGACTGATTTCTCTTGGGCTTCGAGCAGTGCCTCATCATCTCGTGGCTGTGAAGACCTGTGGGTCCTAGCGGCCCGTACAGGCTTCTTTGTCTGGAATGGGATCAGCCAGGATGGGATCCCATGTCCTGGCTAGCTAGCAGGGAGAGAGACCCCTCATCTTTCCTAGAGTGAGTGTGCCATGGGCTGACTCGCACAGAGCAACCTGGACTTCTGAGTGCCCCGTATGTCCACATGGAGTTGAGGGTTCAAGACCGCAGAGTAGAGCCTCTGGCCAGCCAGTATCCTCTCCTGAGCAGCCAGAAGACAAAGCTCATAAGTATCACGGTTGGGGCATGCTACAGGGCATCCATGCCAGCCTGACACACTTCTTTGATTCAGACCGTTTCATTCAACAATCTTCTGAGACTTTCTAGATCTTTCTAGATCCTTCTTTAGATAAACACTGGCTGTGTTCCAAGTTCTCTGCCATTATGGGTCCATTTGTCCCCACCAAAATGCCTTAGAACTTCCCAGATGGGCATGACTGAGCTGTGCCCTCCCGGCGAGTTCAGTTTCTGCTGCTGCTTTTCTCTCTTTTGAACCCTGTGCTGGGGAAGACTGTTGCTTCTTATTACAGTCACTCAGGATGTACCTTGCAAATGGCTCCTTCCTTTCAAGCATACGGGAGGCAGAGGCATGTAGTTAACTACTGAAACCCCTCTTCACATGACAGGCTGCAAGCCCGCCTGCACAGAGCTGGAGACGGTGATGATGGACTGGCTTGGGAAGATGCTGAAGCTGCCTGAGGAATTTTTAGCCGGGAAAGCTGGTGAGGGAGGTGGAGTGATCCAGGTAAGACTGACAACCTAGCGTTCTCTTCCTGGCAGCAGCTGAACTTTGTGCAGCCTCTGACTTCCTCTGTGGAACTAGAAAGCTGCCTAAAGAAAAAGCATGCTTAGGAACGACCCTGACCGGGTGCAGATTGGGAACCCAGTGCTGTCTCCCCCTCACTTCCTCCAGATGTTTATTCAAGGCACCTTATGCCTTAGGGAGAAGCTACCGTGCACAGCCCCTACCCTGCATCCCTCCAAGTATGAGCTGGGCAAGTTTCATTTCATCTTGGAGGACAGGCACCTTTCCAGGCTCCTGTCAGTATCAAAGTACTGTTTGGCCATGGGCAGAGCAAGAGAAAATAGAAACAAAAGGAAGAATGAAGCTCTGAGAGGGCTCTGAGGAGGGCCTCCATAGGGGAGGAGTTGGAGATTGGAAGCGACTGCTCTCAGCAAGAGTAAATGTTTAGTGCTTCAGAGCACCTGAACTGGGGAACAGCCCTGAGGCTGAGATGTGGCAGATATCGAGAGCTCTAATCACAGCTGCTAGACTTCAGCAAAGGGACAAAGGGACGATTAAATCCAATGGCAAATTACTCTTTGAGTTGGACAAACAGGGCTGTGAAAATGGTCTCTTAATTGGGTTTAAAAGCTCTCATGGAAGAAAAGCCAATTTCTCACTCTGGGGTGACACTTGAAAACCCAGGAAATGAGACGTTTCTGGCCTAGCATTCGTCTCCTGGCCTTTCCTTCTGCCTCTCAGCAGGCTCACCATGGCAACCTTTGTTTTCTCAGAAAAGCAAAGGTGCCATTTCTGCTCTGAGAGCAGGAACCCACACCCTGCCTTTCTACGCACATTTCCCAGCCAGCACAAGCCAGCTTGTCTTCATGTTCCTCTCAGCCAAACCAGGAACACTGCCTCAAGCCAGTGGGTTCTGGATGTTCAACAGACAATTTATTTCATTGGGGCACTTTTTTTTTAGATTACTTTTGTGCCTGAAGACTGAGAGCTTTTTTTCAGGGCTTAGGCAAAATTCCAGGAAAAACCATAATAAATTAGGGTTGTGAGTCAAAGCCTTTAGTCTGAATGTGACTCAGAGAAGAATGGATGTGTGTATGTGTGTGTGTGTGTGTGTGTGTGTGTGTGTGTGTGTGCGCCATGTGCATGTGTGTGTATTGGGATTGGGTGAGGTAACCGAAGCTCCCAGGACACCTCAGAGAGGTGTTTTTTCAGAGGAATATACACAACTACACGAGTGTTGGATAAGGAAGGAAAGCCTCAGAATCAGCAAAATATCTTTCCTGAATATCTTGTTTTTTTTCCCAAGCTTCTTGTATTGATGCACAGAGATACTTTTCATCTCCCACCACCAAAGTGTCCTCGTCTCTTCTCCACCAGGTCTTTGTTCACTCCACTCCAATTTTCCATCCCTTCATCCTGCACCCATTTTTGTTGACAGTTACAGTTTAGGTTCACGCTGTTCTTTTCTTTAGCACCTCCATGTGCTTCAGACCCTCCCACCGTGCTCCCGCCTTACTTCCTGGCAACCTATTTTTCTTCTCTCTCCCCTAAAGTTCTACTCTCTGAGATTCCAGTCTCAGACTTATTATCAGTTGATATTTTCCATCCCTTTTCTTTCTTCATGTACCACAGATAAGTGAGATCATCCTGTATTTGTCCGGCTGCCTCTAGCTTATTTCTCTCAGCATGATACCCTCCACTAAAATGTTTTGTTTCATGCTAAAGAGAAAGAATGACACTACTGACAGATGCTGTGTGTGTATGTGTGCGCTGGCGTGCATGCATGCCCCCCCCACACACACATCACTGTATCACTCTTCCTGTTCATCATCGATTTGCTTTCGATCGGGGACCAGTAACATCTCCATATGTCCTGTCTCATGCTAGTAGAGCCCAAGGGCATCTGCTCACTCCAGGAACATAAAGAGTCTCAAACCATTCCATCAGGTCATGGGAATGAAGTCTATAATTGTTACTGGCATTTGGCATATCAAATATGACACGGGTAGCTTGGCAAGCTCTGCCGTGTGGGTGGCATACTCTTGTAGTCACCTCTAAATGCAGCATTTATTGATGAACCTCGAGGCCACAGCGGCTGTGCGAGCCAGGCTGTGATAGGCTCGTCTGCAGCGTGGAGTTCTTACAAATGTTAATTTCCCAGAACCGGATCTCATTCCCACCTTATGAGCTCCTGCAAAGACATTACTAAGATGTTCTTAGAACATCTTAGAACACACACACACACACACACATACACACATATACGCACACACAAATAATGGAATCACAGAATGGCTAAGTTAGCTCTACCAACCATGTTTTGTTAACCATAACTAAAATCATGTGACCCCCAAACCATATCCAAATTACTGTTAATTAAATGTAAAGCTCATTTTAGAAGCTTAATCAAGATTATAAATGTGTATATTTGAGTGATGGATCATTAATTTTACAGAACTATGACTTTATCTTGAATTTTTTTGTCCTCTTTCACCAAAATATATGAGGTTTTTTTTTTTCCCTGTGGAGGAAAAATGGAATGTACAGTTTCAGATTTGTCCTTGAAGAAAAGCATGGCAGTGTAGTAAACTGTCTCCATACAGTTTAAATCTGATTTCTTTTTGGATGGTGAAGCTCACTCACATATTTCTTTGCTTTAGGGAAGTGCCAGTGAAGCTACTCTAGTGGCCCTGCTGGCTGCTCGACAAAAGTGATCGCGTCGCCTACAGGCCTCCTCTCCAGGGCTAACACCAGGGGCCATAATGGAAAAGCTAGTGGCCTATTCATCAGACCAGGTGAGTGGGCTGTCAGGCCTCAGGATATGAATGTCTTGTTTCTTTCTTTTTTTTTATTTGCACCTGGCAATGCTCAGGGGTTACTCCTGGCTCTGCACTCAGGAGTTACTCCTGGCGGTGTTCAGGGACCAGGTGGGATGCCAGGGATCAAACTCAAGACAGCCACATGCAAGACAAACCTACTATCACTTGGGACCCAAGAATGTCTTATTTTATACCAGAGCAAATCGAATCCTAACAGAACTGCATTGTGTCATTTCAAATCCAAGCACACATCTTCAGTGGTCATTGAACTGGAGCTCTCACTATGAGAAAACATTGAATTTGGTGGAATTCAGGAAAAGCTGGATCCTAGAGCTCACACATGCTCACAAGACTCCAAGTGTGTTCTTCTCAGTAGACAATTCAGCAACAGTGACTTGGGCTCCAGGAGAGGGTCATCAAGAGACAGTGATGTTGGGCTCTAGGCCAGAGGGTGTGACTTTGATGAGAATTGTTTTTGAAAATCCCTCAGAAATGACAAATCTGACATTCAGGGGTGGATCACGATATTGCCTTCATTTTATATCACAAGAATTTTCTTGTGAACCCCTCACCCTTTTCCTCTCATCTACCATCTCGTCTGATGGTAATCACAATTGGTTTTCAATATTCACTAATTTGATTGTTCATTCATCAATTTGCTTCTTTACATTGCACTTATAGTCTCTAGCATTCCACACGTTATACTCATGATTTAACTTCACTCAATGCTCAAGTTTCTTCCATTTTGCTGCAAATGGCAATAGCTTGCCTTTTTATAGATTAATAATATTTTATTTTATATATACCATATATCTATTTAGCTCACCATGAACACTGGGTGTTTGAGCTAGACAGACTTTTCTTTTGAGCATCGGTTTCCTCAGGTTGAAGCAGTGGGTGTCCTCTGTAGTCCCCGGGTGGCTGAATGGAGCAGTACTTATGATTCAACACCACCTTGTGGCCTTCTCACAACCAATGTCCCCATTCACCTCCCAACCCCAGCCTGCCTTTAGGAACACAACAGATTTGCTTCATATTACTTGCTCCAATAAAACTTATGACTCTTCTTTCTTTCCAGGCACATTCCTCAGTGGAAAGAGCAGGATTAATTGGTGGAGTAAAATTAAAAGCCATCCCTTCAGATGACAAGTTCGCTATGCGCTCCTCTGCCCTCCAAGAGGCTGTGGAGAGAGACAAGGCTGCTGGCCTCATTCCGTTTTTTGTAAGTTCCTCTGCACTAATTACAAAAACTGTGCAGGTCCAGGTACTAGTGTTACCTGGGTGGGAGGACCAGCTACAAAGTGGCTGGCGGGACTACCATGACTCTCCCAATGTGGTGTGCCATGCATGAGGCAAACGAACACGCCATTTTTTTCCTCGCCTCCGAGGACTGCTGGGAGATTGTTAATTTGGAAGGAGAAGGACTTTACCAGTACGTCTATGAATGCATCAAGGATTAGGTTTCTTCTCGTCACTGCACATGTGACCACTAGAATTTATGAGGGGTTGGGATCTCTCTTTTTTTTCTCCATGAAATGACTCTGTGGGAAGGTAAATATGTTCTTCAAGCTTTGCTCTATTTGATGTGAATGGTAATAGAGCAAGGACAGGGGTGGACTGAAACTTTGGATCAGGGAAGGTTGTCGCTGAGGGATTACACATGTTGTGTTCCAGAGACATGCAGATGTCAGGTCCCTTTCCTTCCGGAGGAGAGAGTACTACAATACCAGTACCGCAATAATCAAGAGGTGCTGGAATATTTTAGGAGATGCAGCTGGTTTGTTATCTTGGACAGGCAGCCAGGAGACTTAAAACTGGAGAAAGAGGTCAGCCTGGACTGGGAAGGAGAACAAACCCTAAGTTTATTTACTGCCCAGTTATTCTTACTAAAACACAAGCCTGGTGGTTCCGGGGCTGCATGTACACAATACTTACATGCCTTGTTCTGAAATGCAGACTTTCCCTTATATTCACATGAGCCCTACGATCACGATCACGATCATGATCTTCCCGTTGATCATCTATTTGCTAGAGCGGGCACCAGTAATATCTCCATATGTCCTGTCGCATGCCAGTAGAGCCAAAGGGCACCTGCTTGCTCCAGGAACATAAAGAGCCTAAAATCATTATATTAGGTCATGGGAATGACCTAATATAATTGTTACTGGAATTTGGCATATCAAATACAACACGAGAAGCTTGCCAGGCTTGCCGAGCGGGAGGCAAACTCTTTTAAACACCTCCAAATAAAGCATTTATTGATGAACCGCGGCCGCTTGGCCATGCGAGCCGGGCTGTGACGGGCTGGTCTGCTGGGTGGAGTTCTGACGAGAGGGAAGTCCAAAAGTGGAAAATGGCGGCGCCCGTGGAGTGAGGAGGGGTGGTCTGGTTTGTTGTGAGGCTCTGCCGAGGTGGTGGGCCAGGGCTAGAACCCGCCATGCCTCCCTGACTGCCTCATGAATGGCTGTGCACAGGGAGAGCAAGGAACAGCTCTGCCCCATGTGTGAGTATCACACAAAATGAAGTATCACTGTAAATATAAAAAACCTTAAATTAAGAATAATACTTTATAAATCACGATTCCTTGAAAATAACTGATTACCACTGCAAATATAAAAGAGAATACTTTGTAAATCATGATTCCTTAATGAAAATAATTGCTGGATCAGAGAGAGGGAGAGAGAGAGAGAGAGAGAGAGAGAGAGAGAGAGAGAGAGAGAGAGAGAGAGAGAGCACTAAGAGCATATATGTGGGACTTAAACCAGGTAGATTTGAAGATTTGAACAAATTTTCTGGACTGAAATAAAATGTGTTTCTTCCTCATGATGGTTTGCCTTCCCCAAAGGCAACTTGCTTAGCCAAAGGTAGTGCCTGTGAGAGGTACCTCTAAGCAAAGTAGTGGTCTGTCTGTCATCTGTCAAGGATAGGAAGGAAGGGTAAGACGTTCTGCCTCAGACAGCAGCTCTGAGAAGAGCCTGCCCAACCTTCCCTCTCCTCTCACCCTCCCCCCTGCGCAAATGTGATTATGCCTCTGCAGAGCTTCTGAAATCAGGTTAACGTCACGATGCAGAGCTGGGTAATCAGAATTCAGAGGGAAGCAGGTGCTGGGCTCTAAAGTGGCTTGAGAATTAGGACAAGTTTATTTGTCACCATCCAGAACACTGTGCCCTGTCTGCTTGCCAGCCTGGCCTCTACTGCCTTCCTCTTATGCTCTAAAGGACTTGGACTGCTAGAAGCGTGTCTTCTATGCCAGGGCACTACAATTTGTAATTGGCTGGACATATTTGTCCACACCTGGACTTACATCTAGTTGGCTCCTAGTCAGTGTGTGTCCTTGGACCTTCCTCTGGTGGTCTCACTTGAATCAACTCTCAAGTAGGAAGAGCTCCAAGCCTACACAGGAAGAATACTCAGAGAACATTACCTATTAAGCTCTACTGAGCCACACCCAGGACCAAGCAGGATTTTATTGTTTTACAGAAATGTCCATTTTTATAATAATCACACTCAAAATGTAAGAAAGTTGGTATTAACCAAAAATCTCATTTTAAGAAAAAAGCAAGGTGCCCTGACTATAGCTCAATGGTAAGTGCACTCACCTTCCCTGCTGGAAGCCATGAGTTCAAACTCTGGCACTGGCCCAGGCTCCCAGTGTGGTTCAGGATGCTTGTGATCCCCAGCACCCCATTAAAGCGTGCAGTATTAGTGTGCCCTGTCCGTGGATGCAACCCCTAGTCATTGCAACAAAGACATAAGAAAGGTAAAAATATACAAATATCTGCAACAGTGGGGTTGATATTTGATGAAAATCATTTTAGTTATTCTCTATATCTCTGTGAATATTTGGGAAATCATTTTAGCAAGAGTTTTTCTAAAAGTTTAAATTATTGCATTAGATGAAAGTAGATGAACATGAAGGAATTACTGAACAACTAATATGTTATTCTGAAGGGACTCTGAAAGTTAGAAAAATAAACTACAAGCAATAATAAGACAGTGAATCATCCTATGGTTCTTAAAGCTTCCTATTTTAATTATTATTGATGAAGACAAGGCATCTCTTTCTGTCCTAGGGCACAGGACAGTATTGGTTTTTATTTTTCTGTTAGCAAATCTACTTCTCTCAACCTAATATACTTTCATCAGAAAGTTAACGTACATTTATAAAATATCATACATCCAATTACCCTAGAGTTTTACAAAGCATTTTTACACTTGCAAATAGTGTCTGAAGACCACTCATAACCACGGCAATAGAGTTGTGGATCTGTGCACCAGACTGCAAAACAGACTTAACACAGACTCATGGAGCTCCTGATGAAATGCCCTGGACTGGATATAGGTTGCTGGTAGTATGTGGAGAGTATGATGTAACTAAAAAGTGGAAACTGTAAAATAGTTTTGCATTTCACTCTGCAGGTGGTAGCTACACTGGGTACAACTTCTTGCTGCTCATTTGACAACCTCCTAGAAGTGGGCCCTATCTGTAAGTATCCAGTTAAAATTTGGGGGCCAATATTCTCAGAAAAAGGGAAATTTGATATTTTACTGTCCTCTCCTACTCCAAAATATTAATTACAATTAAATATATAATTGCATAGTGAAAAGTATATTACCATAACATTATGTTTTATTATATTTGTAATAAAAAACACAATTTACTTGAAGTCCACAAACTGAATTTGGAATAGAGAGCTGAGCTGCTCATACTCTTTGTAAGAAAAAGAATGTTTCCAGTGAAAAAACAGAGATATAAAATTGCAGGTTGAGGTTGGTCCATTGAGAACAAATTCTTTTTATTGTTTTGGTTTTTTGTTTTCTTGTTTTGGGGTCACACCCAGCTGTGCTAAGGGCTTCCTCCTGGTCCTGAGCTCAGGGATAACTCCTGGTATACTCAGTGGATCATATAGGGTCCCAGGGAGCCAACTCAGGTTGCCCATTGCAAGGCAAGTGCCCTGCCCACTGTTCTATTGCTCCAGTCCAAAGAACAAATTCTTAACACAAGTCATTCTGGGAGATTATGCAGATCCAGATCAGGAGAAACATTACCTTAGAAGTAAACCTTTAGTGTCTTTTGTTTTCAATTTAGCCCTCTTAAATCACAAAATATAGTAAAATAACTTACTTGAAGAGATGAAGTAAATCAATACCCCTCAAATAGGGTTAGGGCTAGGGGTATAGCTCAGCTTTGGAGTGTGAGGTCTGAGGTTTAATTCTTATCAATATAAAAGCAATAGGAGCACTTCTCCTAAGAACAGTGTTATGGCTGTTCTGAGCTACTTCTCCTCTCTCAGTTGTCATGGAAGTTAGGTTTTCTACCAGAAAACATAATTCAAAGACAAATGAAGGTGGAATGCATCACAGAAAGGCTGGCTGGACCTTTAGACTGGTTTTGTGGCTTGTGCCACATCTCATGACAATTGCTCAGCCTTGGGTCACTGTTCCATCTCCTCTCCCAAGCATTCTCTCACCTTTCAGAGGGTTGAGCATGGCTGGGGCCACAGAGGTTATGCTGGAGCTCATGTTTACAGTTCACAGTTGTGTGCTTCCCATCCTGAACTGCCTCTTCCCAGCTAGACAGTGAGAAGGACAGTAGCTCTGGTGACTGAGATATTATGTCTGTGGCAAGATCCTTTAGATTCCTCAGGGCAACACTTTTCATTTGGGACCATGTGACCCACTGTGGGCCCCAAGATATTCAAGGGGACCAAAGGTAAAAATCCCATAAATGGGAGGGCATGGCACGTGACTAGAATTGGACAGAAGCAACATAGGAAGGCCACACTTTCAGAAGGGATCCGTGGTGAGAAAAAGGTTGTAAGAACTGTTTTAGATGATTAGCAATGACAGGAAATATACAAAGCCCAAAGAATGCATCACACAATTTAGAGAATATCACACTGAGTGAAGCCGGTGGCAAGAAAGAGATAGAGAGATGCAGAACAGTCTCACTCCTCGTGGGACCTAAAGGTGCCCAGCAAGGTAGCAACAGAGGGACAAAAGCAGCTCAGTTGGAGAAGTGAGTCGGAGTGGGGTGGGGGGTTAGATTAGAGGGGCAGTGCTCTCCTCCTCGGGAAGGGAGGTAGGTACACTGGTGATGGGAGTGTTGCTAGAATTATGTTCATGGGAAACTACCTATAACAGTATTGTAAATCCCGAACTCAATTAAAAAATTAAAAATGAAAGAAAGAGCATATCATTGTGGAGGATGGAGGAAGGCAAGGGGTGCTGTGCCAACAACTGCCAATAGGCCTGCTTGTTCACACAGTTATTTGCTCTACCATCTCTGCCTTCTATGCACACATCTATAAAAACAACTGGCTAAAGGTGGTTGTGCCTGACAGGAAGAAGGGACCAGCTGGTCAGCTCTAGTCGGTGGCTGCTGTGTTGGCCTCTCATCAGCAGCAGGGCCAGCTACTTGGCGTCCCCCTCAGACTCAGATGTCAGGCTGGGAACTGGCTGTCCCAGACAGTGGACGGGTGATTTAATCCCCAGACTACTGGATTTAGAGACCGAGGTGCAGGTCAGAAACCACGCGTCCTGGTCCCAAGAGCCAGGGCTGACGTCCTGCTAGAATGGGGACGTGACAGCCAGAGAGTGGCCTCTTGGAGTGGTGACCCACAGGGAAACCCAGCTCAAACTCTCCTGCTGCTCAGCTGCCCCCTCTACCCCAGGGTCTAGGGCTTCTAGGCAGAGCTAGGTGTGTTCTGTTTGGTGACAAACGTGAACGTTGCTCAGGCATGGCTGAGAAAGCGATGTGAACAGATGCCAAAATCATCCCAAAGTTTACTGGAAATAACATATAATAATGTTATATTAATAATATATAACAATAAGCTGCAGATATTTACTGGAGTTTAATTTTTACAGCCTTATATATAGCTGTGAGGATAAGAATGAGAAGAGTTAAATGAGGCTATGTGTCTAGTCTACTGTCAGAGGGAGGCAGGAGGTGGACTAGGTATATCTAAACTGAGGGAGTATACACTTTATTTATTTACTAATATTACAAATCATATATAATATTTCTCTTTCTGATAATGCTACTTTAGCCCCATAACTTCACTTGATCACTTGAATTCCGTTATTCATCGATTTGCTCGAGTGGGAGCCAGTATTTATTCATGATTCTTCTGCTCTAAACAGGACTGTTCTGAGAGCCTAGTTAATCTTGTTTATTATGATAGAAAAAGCATTTTCAAAATTCCAGAGAAGAAATTTGTCATTATTTGAGATTTTTTTTCTAAATTGTTGCTTTAGGATAAAAAAATTGTTTTCTACTAAGTTCTTTTTATTTATTTATTTATTTGTTTGTTTGTTTTATTTATTTATTTATTTTGCTTTTTGGGTCACACCGGCGATGCCCAGGGGTTACTCCTGGCTCTGCACTCAGGAATTACTCCTGGCATTGCTCAGGGGACCATATGGGATTCGGGGATCGAACCCGGGCCGGCATGGGCCGGCCATGTGCAAGGCCAACGCCCTACCCACTGGGCTATCGCTCTGGTCCCTAAGTTCTTTTTAAAAACAATTCAACAAGGATTCTATTTCAGTAGGTCTTCTTGAACTGAACAATCAAATTTCCTGGTAGATTTTCCTGAGGAGGGGACCCAGAAAGCATATAGTCATGGCAGAGAGATGGAGGTGGGAATGTGGGAGCACATAACTGGAATCCTGGAGGGTGTAGAAGGGGCGGCCTGTCAGTAGTAGCTGGATGGACAGGGTGGGGCAGGTGGGGTCCCAAAGTCTGACTACCACCATACCACGGTCTTGTAGATAATGTCTGTGGGCAGTAGCTGCCCTTTTGCCCCTTGATGTACCAAAAGCTCCGGGCTGAGGTGTGCTTGTCTCAGTGTGTGGAGGCTTCATCAGAGCAGGAAATCCCGTGCTCATGCTGCACATCTGCAGATCCACCCTAACGCCTAGAAACTCCATCAATATTCTAAGGGATTAAAAGGCAGGCTTTAGTATTGATTGATCACATACTGGATACGGTGCAGGACTGTATTCACACCCCTTTCTCTCCTATGGGAAGAAGAGGACATATGTCAAGGCCACTCTTCATAGGTGTCTGCACACTCCTTTTGTGAGAGTTTTAGCTCAACCACATGGTTTCTAGTTGTGTAACCAAACACAGCACTAACTTAGACCCATTCCAAACATGTCCATTCATTAGTCTACTCAGGAATCCATGCAAGTAAGTTGGCAACTACAGTTTTTAGGGAATAGAGGAATGTGAGGCAGAGTCCAGTGGGCATGGAAACTTCAAGTGTCCACCTTTTGGACTCCCTTACTGGCAGCCCACCCCACTTCCTCACCAGAAGGAAGACTCCCAAGGCCCTGCTCTCTCCATGCTTACAGATGTTAGGGCTGGGCATTTTAGCCTAAGTGCTCAGGGCTGAGATAGGTAGTCACATTGATTTCTCTCTAATTCCAGGCTAGTCATGCTTGGCAAAGTATGAACATTTCCCAATTTACCCTCAAGTTACAGGTGCTATTTTTTGTCCCTTATCCTGTGAGGATAAGGAGATGAGAGGAGGTAAATGAGGCTACGTGTCTACTGACAGTGGGAGGCAGCAGTTGAACCAGATATATCCAAATGGTGGGAGTATGCATTTTGTTTATTTACTAATATTACAAGTCATACTGACCAAACTTTTCCTACACCCCCCCTTGCCTCTTCTTCCACCACCCACCCTCTTCCCCTCAGTTATGTGGTGAATGTCCACAGGCATATTTTCATTTGTTTTTTCTATATGTCAGTAGGTGAGACAATCCAATATCTCACCAATTGAGATAATCTAATATTAGTTTTCCTCCTGACTTGTTACGTATTCCCCTTGAGTTTCCCCTTGAGTTTCCTGAAAATTACAAATTTTTTTTTGTTTTGTTTTCTAGGCCATACGCAGTGGTGCTCTTGTGTTAATTCTGGTTGTGCTGGGCATAGAACCGAGGCCTCCCACCTGTAAAGTGTGCACTCAGTCCACTGAGCTATGTTCCAGCCCACAAATTTTATATTTTTGTAGCTTTATATCTTTTAATCACATATCATTTATAATAACCCATTGATATGTACAGCACAACTTATAAAACTTTTATTGTAGCTTAGGTAACAATAAATGGTTGCCATTCTAAGTCATGACATTTGAAGTTGTTGTACATCACCAAAGCCTATGATACTGTACCACTGTCACTTTTTGAACATTTACGATTTTTATTTTTTTATTAAATAACCATGAGATACAACTATCATTGTCATAGTAGTCCCTTCTCAATCCTAACTGCACTACCCCCCAAGCCCCCATCACCACCAATTTGTGGCAAGCTTACTACTATGGACCAGTTCTCCTGGCCCTCATTTCTGTTTCTATAGTATGAGTATTAATTTCATATTATTTTTACATCCCATAAATGAATGTGATCATTCTATGTCTTTCCCTCTCCCTCTGACTCATTTCATTCAGCTTGAAACTCTCCGTATCTGTCCATGTATAAGCAAATCTCATAAGTTCATTTTTCCCTAATGGCTGAGCAGTATTGCATTATGTAGATGTACCATAGCTTCTTTATCTACAATATAGGAAACACAACTGCACTTCCACAAATTCCAGGCACCCTGTGGAATCTCAACCTGCAACTTCTACCCTCAGCTTTGTGACCTTCAGATGAAAGACGCCTCTTAGGCATTTAGAAACTGAGCCAATAAATATCATTTCTGGGATAGGACCCTGGGATGGGATGAATTTAGCTCTCAGATCCAGATAATGAGGTCAGCTGTTTGAGCACTCACCAAGTCCCTCTGAACTCTAGGTAACCAGGAGAATCTGTGGCTACACATTGATGCTGCTTACGCAGGCAGCTCCTTCATCTGTCCTGAGTTTCGGCATCTTCTGAATGGAGTGGAGGTGGGTGCAATATTTGTCTTTAATACAATTGGATTTTGGTGTTTATTCTCGGTCTATATGTTATCACTGACTTCTCATAAGGACATGTATTCAACTTGGTGATTCAAGTTAACTCACTTTTGTGGTGTATTTTAGCAAGTGATTTTTTCAAGCCAACTCCAGTGATCATTGAATATTATACTTCCTTAGGATATACTGGAAACTGGGGCCACAGCGATAGTACAGCAGGTAGGGCATTTGCCTTGCATGTGTCCCAACATGTGTTCGATCTCTGGCATCCCATATGGTTCCTCAAGCTCCCTGGTATCCCATATGGTCCTTCAAGCACTGCCAGGAGTAATTCCTGAGTACAGAGCCAGGAGTAACCTCTGAGCATTGCCTGGTGTGACCCAAAAAGCAAATATATATATATATATATATATATATATATATATATATATATATTTTTTTTTTATTGAAACCATCTGACCTATACAGCCTATCTCTTAATGCTTGAAGCTGTTTTCCAGTTTGCTCAAATTCTGAGACTAACTAGCATGATAAAACAGATTTTAGCTCAGGAAACTGGAAATATATTTAGGAACAAGATTAAATCTCAATGCATTTTAGACTAAGGAGCAATTCAAAGGGTAATTCTAGCTTGCAGTTCTATATAATTGGAATCTGTCTGATAGTCATATTCTGACCATGCAACAAAAAAACCATTTAATGTAATCACTATGAACACTTCAATTTATTTAAATATCTGAGAGCATGTACAAAATTTTATTTTATTTTATTTTTGCTTTTTGGGTCACACCTAGCAATGCTCGGGGGTTACTCCTCACTCTGCACTCAGGAATTACTCCTGGCAGTGATCGCTAGACCATATGGGTTACCAGAGATCAAACCCTGGTCAGCCATGTGCAAGGCAAACACCCTACTCACTGTACTAATGCTCTGGCCCCACACTTACAAAATTTATGAGGCGATCTGAGATGCCTACTAAAGTATCTGCTTCTTTTGAGAAAAAGCAGTCACATTGATCAGCTAGTGCTCTATCTGCACAGAATTGTTAAATTAAGATATCTGTTGTTCAGTGTCGGGAAATGCCACCGGGGTCCCCAACAGTGCCGGGACAGAATTTCTCTTCTACCTCCGAGGACGCCGGGAGAACAGATGAAAACTCATGAGTCCGTGCAGTTCCAAAAATAGCTTTTAATAGTACAAAAGCTCTTCCACGGCACTCCAATATAATGAACAAACTTTAGCTCTGGTCCGAACTTAGACCATACAAAAGAGCCTAAGTCTCCCACCAAAGAGAGAGGATTTCACCCGAGCTGAGTCCTACCCAGAAGGAGCAAAAGGCCAAAGAGCAAAAAGCCAAAAGCCAAAAGCAAAAGGCCGAGGAGCCAAAAGCCGAAAGCTAAAAGGCCCGAGGTGGAAAGGTGAAGGGGCCTCATGTCAGTCCCCTTATATACACCAAAGTAATCCGATTTGTGAAAGGGAGGGTCATGTCAACAAAGAACTCTAAACAGAGTATAGTGTCACACCCTATTGCAGATATAAACAAAGATTACACCAAGGACTAATCCCGAGATTATCTCTTATGTAAAACACTGGAGAGAGAGGGCTGATATAAAGTAATACATCTTAACTTCATGAGCTTCATGTAATCTAGATGGTACCCACAAGGTCCTTCTTCTTATTATCTGCACCAGGGTGATTCTGAGTATCTTGTTCTCGTGTACTGAAAGGGTCACACTCACCTGCTTAAAGCAAACTAGTATGATCCTTCCTATAGTCTTCCTATAGTCTCAACGTAGCCAGGGTGGTAGTCTCCTGGTAAATTCTAACTGTCCCACGCTGGGTGCAGTGGGTATAAAGAGGAACTGTGCCCAATCTAGAAAACATAGAAGTCTTAGTAGATGTATAAGTCAGAAGTTATTCAATCAAGGTGACTTCTGTAACTACCACACCCTCTAGCAGTGTTTACATAGAAGAGAGGTCTCATTAGAACGAACCTTGGCTTAAATAGATTAAGCTGGGAGTGGGCAAAACAACAAAACTCCCAGAATAAACCTGTCCTCCAACAGTTCAGTGCTCTGTGTGGTTGGTTATTCAAGCAGGGGGTTTGAAAATGGGATGCTAACCTCCCCACCCCCACCAACTACATTCTTTATTACAGCTTAAGGGGCCAAGAATTCTTCCTTGTCAGAATCCAGATATAAATGAAAACGATCAGAGAGGCTGACCTTGGAAATGAGTCCAGATAGTGACTCAGTGCTACCTTAATATTGAGTTTTCTTTTTAGGCTTGGGCTAGGAGTCTTGGTGAGACCTTGCCCATGTAGTACAGGGATTGAGAGCTCAGTCCTCAATCTCAGATTCAACTGATTGTCCAAGTCTAGCATACCCTAGACTTGACAGTGTTCCTTGGGCAGGTTAGGCCGCCTCTCTGCACCTTAGAAAAATGAATTTAGTAATGATCCCTCTTTTAAATGGCTATTGTAGGGAACTAATCATATTTAAGTGGCCTAAAATAGTGTCTGGCATATGTTGTATAAATGGAATTGTGCATACATTAAATGTTGTGATTATTTTTTTTTTCTAGAGAACCTATCCCTCAAAATTTCTCTCTCCGCTCATGATATGTATGCCAATAGATTTTTCTAATTACTAAACTGGATCTTCATAATGCTGTAATTTCAGAATAATTGAATCAGCAGTATAGAATATAGATTCTCCAATGTTTGAACAGAATAATCAGTTTTTAATAATCAAGTTGTATTCCGGTTTATATTTTCATTTAATTTATTCACTTAACTTGTTTGTTCAATATGCGTCTCTGAATATATGATATGGCTTAGATCTGTTTTGATTATACTTGTATTTTTGTTGTTAGTTTTTGGGCTACGCCCAGCTGTGCTCATGTCTTATGCTCAGCACTCAGCTCAGGAATCATCCCTAGCACTCCTTGGGGAATATATGTGGTACCAGCATTTAAACCCAGTTTGGCTACATGTAAGGCAAGACAGAAATAGTGGCAAGCCTTACCCACTGTACTGTCTCTCTGATTCATTGGAATACATATATACAGCAATTTTCAAAGGCTTCCATAAATATTGAGGAGAGGAAAATTCTGAAAATTGAATGTTGGTACCAATACTCCAGTGCCTATAATGCTGACATCTAATTGTGTAATTGTTTAGTAATGGTATGGTAAACAAAGAATAAATCTCTGTGTTACAGATATATATACACACATATATACATATATGTGTATACTCATGTACATATATGTATATACATGTACAGATACATGTGCATATATGTATATACACTACATATATCCACATATATATGGAGAGAGAAAGGTAGGTATATAATTTGTTATGGAGATGCTACACATTATCAGGAATATTTTTCTCTTCAGACTCAGGGAGAAAGAAATGCCATGTCTCTCATCCTCCATTCTGTCAGGTTTAAGGTTTCATGCCCTTTTCCTACTACCAATTTATTCCCCATAAACCTACACCACTGAGTTTCATCTTTCATAGCCTAATTGTTGAGGCTTCTGCAGTGCGCCTGAGAGAGATTCTATCATCAGCAGACAGGATTTCATACCAAACAATGAGTTCTTTCCACTCTTCCTTCATTTTTACTGACTCTTTCCTTGCCTGATGGAGGGCCTCTGCTGCTCAGCTGGTCTGATAAGGGCGTTGCAATATCCTGTTATAGCCATGCCCTAGAGATAAGAACCTTTCTCGTTGTCAGCAGGAGGAAAATATCACAGTTAGGTAATGAAAGAAGTTTAAACAGATTAGCCCTCTAGGAGGGATTTAATAAAATTTCCAGCAAACAGTGCTCTTCTTTAACCTTTTTGTTCCCTTTATCAACAAACACTGTTCGTATAATTTCCTGTCTTTCTCAAAATTACCTTTATTGAAACCTGGAAGGAAATGAATCTGCTGCCCAGGACGAGTTGCCTCAAGGTTTCCGCCATCTGACCCAATGGGCATCCTGTTTGTTCTCACCCTCCCCAGCTGCCGCCTCTCTAGTCTTGTTCTCCCCCCTGCTGCCTTACTGCTAAAGTCCACAGTGAGATAGAGAAGAGGAGTAACAGCATTTGAGAACATTTTAAAGTTCCCCTTAGGAGTCTGCAATAGCTTGAACTATGGTAGGCAATGATTTCAGTCAACTGAGCCAGAACTAGCCCCAGAGCACTACCATTTGTGGCCCCCAAACCAAAGCAAATAATTTTTTTTCCTTATGAGATTCAGCCAGACTTGTCTGCATTACAGCTCCATTTATGAATTTGTTCCTGTGGCTTATTGCTAGACTGTCAGGATAAACCCAAGACACATTTTGAAAAATGTGAGCGCTCACCACAATGGCAGATCAGTGAAAGCGGAGATTCTCTTTTGGGAGAGTTCTCTTTTTGTGTGTGTGGGGAGTGGGGTCTATTGAAGCCCCATACCTCACAAGCAAGGCATGCATTCAGTCTCAGTCACCCTTGGTAACTGAAACCCCTTGTTTCCTGCTTGAAAACATGGTGGTTTTCAAAACAGCTGAGTGAAGCTAGATAGCCAATTGTTTGCGGTTGCCACCCACAAATACCAGCAATATGTTAGAAACATAAAATCTGATATCATAGGAAAGTAAAGAAGAAGAAATATTTTTTGAATTTTGGACCCTACCCGGCAGTGCTCAGGGGCTTACTCCTGCTTCTACTTTGAGGGATCACTCATGGCAGTCTTGGGGGACCACATGGGGTGCTGGGGATCAAACCCAGGTCAGCCACTTGCAAGACAAGGCCTGACCTACTATACTGTCACTCACCTGAGGAGTCTATTTAGTTTTATCTGAAGTCTTTGAAGTTTATCCATTAATTACAATATGATAACCCTATTCTAAAGTGGGTCAACAGTATATGATGAAAATCCCACGGGAAGGTTTGCAGATGATCTTGTTTGAAACCTGCACTTATAAATGAGAGAAGCGCGGCAGCCGGGCCTCATCTAGGGAGTGAGACAACTACAGTCAGAATTTGGGGCTTTACCTACAAATCCTGATTTTTCATTTCACAGGTCCCACAAACCCTTTAGGGACACGGAATTCTAGCATGGTGACCTGTGGACAGTTAGCTGGACCCCTCAGACCTTGGCGTATGACTCTCATGCCCAGTGGATTCCAAGTTTTGATCAAGTTCTGTCAGATGGCTTCTGGGCAACATGCCGTCATGACTCCCTGCCCATCCTCTTAGGGCAGGGAACCTGGTTTAGGAAAACTTGACCATCCACGGCTATTGTTCTGTTGTATTTGATGACCACTCTTGTCAGAACTCCCACTGACCCTTGCGTCATGGGACAGCAGCACCCACAATTTTATGCTATAGATCCCTGACGATTTTATACTCCCGATCTAACCCCCTACCAAGCAGCAACCGAATCTTTTGTCTGGGTCAGAAGGTACGCCTGAGAGTCCACGGCAGCAATTCTGCAATGCAGTCACAAAGCAAATCTCCCTCTTTTAATGACTAGACTAGGGAATAAGCTGTCAGCCAGGTATGAACAGTGATTCTCAGATTCTAAAACTTGTTCTTTGATGGGGTTGACTGTTTTTTTCTTGTGAAGTGCTGCCAATGCCTGATATATCCTGGATATTAACCCCTTGTCAGAATGGTATTGGGTGAATATGCTTTCCCACTCTGTGGATTGTCTTTGTATCTTGGTAACCTTTTTCTTTTGAGGTGCAGAAGCTTTTCAATTTTATATAATCCCATTTATTTATCTTTGCTTCCATTTGCTTGGTCAGTGGTGTGTCGTCTTTAAAGATACTTTTATTTTGATGTCGTAGAGTGTTTTTTTCCTGTTTTCTTTGATGTACCTTATAGATTCATGTCTGATGTTCAGATCTATATAAAACTTGTTCTTTGTACTTTGGCTTCATACTTCAGGAGGAATGATTGAAAATAAATCTTGAAAATATATACAAAGGGGTTCAGACCAGTCAGGGGTCAGCTCTGACACATTCCAGGATCTACACCTCTTCTGTTTCCCTCATCCTCTGCCACTGTCACTTTTAGTTCCCTTCTTTCTTCTGTATGGGTCCCTGTGTGGGTTCATTTCTGTAAGGGTCCCTGTGTGGGTTCATTCCTCTATGGGTTCCTGTATTTCGCTTGAGAAAACCCATTCCTCATTATTATATATCAGGGATAGTTTTATAACTGCTATTAATAACTAAAGTATCTTTTTGTTGTTGTCACTATTCCTTGACAGTTTGCAGATTCATTTAATTTTAATCCCCACAAGTGGCTTTTGGTGAATTTTGACTGCTCTGCGATGTGGTAAGTTTCCTCCGTCCCAATGTCAGTTACTCTTGTGTCCAGTGCTCTTTAGGAGAGTGGTTTATGTGAAAGACCTAGCAGGGAGGATGACATTGGAATAGCACATGTGTATATATGTGTCACTACTTTTTGCATTTCTCTATCACAGAAGGGATTCTTGCTAAAATATGACTCTGGTTGTTACACCTACACTCTAGAATATATTATGGAAACATATTAGTACTTTGCTTTATCTAGTTCTAACAGAAAACAAATGCAAAAATATTTCAGTACATATTTGTGACTATTTACTTCTGTATTTCTACTTTAAATACTTAGTGAGTGAGGTGTTCTTAGGACACCTAAGAACAGATGCTTGAAAACATTCTCCAAGTGAAAATTAAAGCTCTTAGTGCCTATGAAGTTGTCTAGAAATTCCTGGTAGCAGTTCTGTAACAAGTTTGGTTTAATTTAGAGCAAGAAAAAATAAAAATTAAGGGGTATAATTTCACAACATAGATGATGTCTAAAAATATGATATCGAACATGTGGGAGTCAGAGGCTAGGTAAGACAGAAAATGGAACAGTGTGCTAACAACTGTCGAAGTACTAATACCAACCTAGAACTGAGCATTAAATAGATGCAAAAGATACACATGACAACCCTTTAATGTATGTTCTGTAATCCATAGTCTGGAAGGGAAGGAAAAGAGAAGAGAGAGAGAAAGGGAAAGAAATAAAGAACATGGAGGAGGGCTGGGGGAGGGGGGAGGGAAACGGGGACGTTGGTGGTGGGAGATGGGCACTGGTGGAGGGATGGGTGCTGGAACACTGTATGACCAAAACCCAAATATGAACTTTTTAATAGTATATTTTTGTAATTGTAATAAAAAACAAAAAATATGATATCTTATAATGGTACATAAACACTCATTTATTATAAGTAGTTGATTTGTCTATCATTAGGACTAGTACTTTACATGAGTTTTGTGTAAAAGTTTTCAGCATTTAAGTGAATAGTTTGTTTAATCTATGAAAATAAGGAAAGCCATTCTCATATCTCAAGCTAAAATCAAATCACCCATTTCCAAGTAATCAATTTGTACTTTAATTGGTTATAAAAACATTTTCCAAAATTACTGAGAAAGAACAAATATTAAGATATACTAATGCAATAGAAAAGAAAGATAAGTAGAATATATTAATACAGTCATATGCTGGTTATTGAACTACTTAATAAAATAGATGATTTATTGAAACTTGGACAGAATTTAGAAAGGCCCAGATAAATCCTATCAGAAATAGAAAAATATCATAATCACAGATACCACAGAAAATTTTATAATAGTAAGAAAATATTCAGAATTATATCATGCCCCACTTGATCACTTCACTTGAATCCCGTTATTCATCGATTTGCTCGAGCGGGTTCCAGTAACATTTCCATTGGACCCTATCACGAGCCAATGTAGCCCAGTGGCATCTGGTTGATTCAGGAATATGAAGAGCCTCAAACCGTTCCTTCAGGGTCTTGACAAGGAAGTCTGACCATCTTGTAGGTGGCGGCCACGTGATCTTTTGACATCCCGGGGATCCAGTCATGCCCCACGCTGCCTCCAATTCTTATTTGCTACTTTTCATACTCAATACATATATAATAATCTCATAACAATGGATTACAAAAATTAACTAAAAATAAATAGAAAACTTGGCCATCATATAGCTATTAAAGATGATATGCTGGTAGTTAAATTTTGACCCAACAGAAAAATATCCAAAACTCTGCTGAACTATCAGGTAACAGATCAGTTCAATATTAACATAGCATTAATCTATGTAATATTTTTAGTGTAAAAAGGGCTCACAGGACATCATTACAGTCAGTTGGAAGTGAAGTGGGCACTTCATTTACAAAGAGCTGAGTTTACTGAGATCAACAAATATCTCCAAGTTCTACTTGCTCTTTGTCCGCCTTTCTCTAAAACTAGGCTTAGAGCTCTACAGGTACAGAGAAACAAAGGTTCTTCATCCAATTCCTCATATAAACCCATGATGCACTAAAATGTCTGTACATAAATTTCAGTGCCATCCACTATAGACAGAAGAGCCCAGATCAAAGAATAAGCACCAGACAACTTATATCTGCTCATTGATGTCGTCTGTGTTTCAATTCTTTGAAAAAATAAATAAATCTAACTCTTCCCTTCCACCTACTTATTGATGACATATGCTGGGCTCCTTATTTCATGCTCACTGACTTTTTATCTTGCAGGGATTTCACATTATATTTACTTTCAGCTCAAGCTATAGTCAGATGGATGTTTCTTTTCTAATTTATCCCCAAGGATACTCTATTTGCCACAAAATTGCCTTGAGATGGTGTTCATGCCGCCAAATGAGGCAGAGAGGCAATTACCATAAAGCCTCAAATTCTGGTCCAAAGGAGAGTTTGAACAGAGTTGTGATGAATGACTACCACCCAGTGTGTACTGTGTGACGTACAGGCATGAAAGGACTGAGCCTGAGGTCATCACCCACATCCCGGACATGTCCTCTCATCGTGCTCTTTGTTTATATACATGTACTGCCATGTCTACTGGGGCAGTTGTATGCGGTCCTGGAAATATAGATTTATCCTTATGATACTAATTCTCAGCACCAGATACCACTGTTCAATGCTGAAACCCCCTTAGTGGTGCAAACCATGTCACACATTGGCTTGAAGTAGTTCATCCCTCTAAGGAGCTCTCCAATGTGGCTACCATGTCAGAGGTTCTCACACTCCCCCAACTTTTCTCAGGTGCAATCATCATTAGAAAAAGCACAGAGCCCGGTGCAATCATCATTAGAAAAGGCACAGTGCCTTACTTACATTAACTACTTCAACAGTCTCTGACCCTTTGAAATCTGCTGGCCAGCATCAATTGTTGTACTGGCAGTTCAAGCAATACACATAAAGAGCCCAGTGGAAAAGGTGCACAGGACAGGTGTAACATGTGGAGGGACACCTTGAACTTCTTTTCTTCTCTGGGTGTGCACCTTGATTTATTCAGTGATCCAAAAGCTCTCTGAGCCTTGTCTTTCTGCTATTTTTTTGAATTGAGGTTACATCACTTAAGTATGATTAACTCCTTAGTAACTAGTGATAACACAATTGCCTCCCTGCTTACTTTCTCAGAGACTAGGAGGGAGAGCTTAAAATCCCATCATTCCAATAATCTCCATGTTTCCCTCACTCCTAAACCCATTCTAAGATTATCCATCCAGATTACAGCATCTGTCATCATATTAACATGAGAAACTTTTTTTAAACCTGTGGTGATATTTAAAGGGAGTGTGCCAGGAACCCAGGATAAAGAACCATTTTTTGTGAGTTTGGGAGGGATCACACCTAGTGGTGCGCTGGGCATATTTCCAGCATGGTGCTCAGCAAAAGCTCTTGGCCAGTGTGTTCAGCTGAGCCAGCAGGAGGAGCATGCAGACGGCACAGGACATATTTTTCCCCCCCCCCCCTGCAGGCTCTTCTTAAGCTTTCTCCTGTTTTCCAAATCAGGGTGAAAAAGAGAACAGATTTAACTGGAGCCTTTAAGATGGACCCGCTCTACTTGAAGCATAGCCACCAGGATTCAGGTAAGTCATCAGCTTTGCTCTCTGTACTTGGAGTCCTTTGTTTCCTCATCAGAATGGCCTTTGAAGAGCCAGCGAGCTAGAGAGGGCTTCCGTGCAAGGAAGCTTCACCTTGGGACCGAGTTCCAGTCCCCAAAAGAAGTCCTATTGTGTCCCTAGGGAGGGCTCAGGTGAAATTTTTAGCTCCGTCCCTAAAAACACATGGTGAGGTCCATAGACCGCATGGTGCTCTGTCTGTGCTGGATAGCATGGTGTCCTTCCCATGTGCCTGCCCTGCTGGTTTTCTGACTTTCCCATTGTTCATACCTGTAACACAAGGGGCCTAGAGCATGAACACACTCCCTGGAGAGTATGTGATGAGCCAAGAGAAACTGGATGAGGTTACTGACTTGGACATCTGTTATCTAAGGCTGACTCAGCACCTGCCTGCAAAATCTGTTGGGACAGGACAAACACACTCTGGGGTATCCGGAGAACTTTGGTGAGACACATTCCATTAAGGTCTGGCCTCTGGTGTGGCTGTGTCCTCCGAGGTGGTCTGGACAGCGGGAACTCATAGGGGATAGATAGTGCTATGGTAAAGAGCAGAGCTGTCACTGGGAGAGACACCAAGTGGTTGCAGTGTCTCCTCAAGGTATCTAAACCGCAACCACCATCCTTACAAAGCGCCTGTTACTGACGTAGGCTGGGGGGCCAGAGGGAACTGGGGAACACTGCTGGAGGAAAGTTAACACTGATGGTGGGATCGGTGCTGGAATATAGCATGCCTAAAATGTAACTATGACCAACTTTCTAAATCATGATGTTTTAATGAAAGAAAGAAAAGGAAGGAAGAGAAAGAAATGAAGAAGAAAGGAAGAAAGAAATGCAGCTTAAAATGCTATCCCTGCAAAGCACAGCGAACTGTGTCCTCTCCTACAGGCCCTGGCCAAACTCTCAGCTAGTTGGTCCCTGCAGGATGGGTCCCGAGGCACACCTGTAGGTGGCAATCAGATTTCTCTGAGTCTCCTCATGATGCTGTCATTGTTACTAACACCTGGAGAGTCTCTCAAGAGTCTATACCACTTAAGAGGATCATCTGAGACTTGGTCCAGAGCCTGATAAAAATAAAATGTATGTGGAAAGAGGGATGCGAGCAGACTTTGTCTGACACAGTGTTTGTGCCACGCCCACCCACTTGTAGGGAGGTCTCCCCAAACTTCAGGGGCATGCACCTTATTCTCTACAAGCTCTCACACCAGCATTGGCCCTGAAAAGTCAAATCTTTGGAGCCTCTAATGGTCTATACTCCATGTTCTTGGATAATGAAGAATCCTCAAAACCATAAATCTAGCGAAACTTTATTGATAATTACTCAATAACTGATAGGGAGTCAGACCCTGTATGGAAAATAGCTTTGTTTTCTTGGCCACTGCATGCGGTTACTTGCCCAACGCCACCATACGGGAACTCAATTATTAGATTTCTCAGAGTGTTTTCCCCAAACAAGCCTGGACTTTACTGCTGAGATGAGGGGATTTCAACATGCAAACCAGTCACTTTCACTGAAGCCTGCACCATGGGAGTTATTCAACAGATGCTTACCCAGAATAAGAGCTCATTGTAGGAAAACAAATACTATCTGCACTCATTATTATTTGTAATATTCTAGCCACTTAAAAACCTTTAAAATTGAGCTTCTGGGGCTGGAGCAATAGTCCAGTGGGTAGGGCATTTGCCTTGCATGCAGCCGACCTGGGTTCGATCCCCGACATCCCATATGGTCCCCCACGCAGTGCCAGGAGTGATTCCTGAGTGCAGAGCCAGGAGTAACCCTGAGCATCGCTGGGTGTGACCCAGAAAAGCAAAAACAAATAAATAAAATAAAATAAAATAAAATTGAGCTTCTGTAATTTAAAAACATTGTTATTGATAGTTTCCCATGCACATAATTCTAACCACACACCCCTCAGTGATGTCCATCCCTCCCTCCCTCTAAACTGCATTGCTCCGCCCCTTCATCTCGAAACACAATTCTGTGGATCAGTGTTCCATTATGCTACTGCTCTACCCGTATCGGCACCTTGTTGTTACTTTGTCCCACACATGAGAGAGATAATTTTTTTTTTTTAATTAAACTTTTTTTTATACCACCGTGAGATACACAATTACAACGTTGTTCATGTTTGGAGGTTTCAGTCACATGGTGTTCCAGCACCCCGCCCTCCACCAGTGCCCATTTCCCACCACCAATGTCCTCAATTCCCTCCCCCCCCCCCCACAGCCTGCCTAAATGGCAGGTTCTTTATCCCTTTTCTTTTTTTTATTTCATTTATTTATTTTTTTTAATTTTTTATTTTTACAATTACAAAGATATACAATTAAAAAGTTCATATTTGGGTTTTGGTCATACAGTGTTCCAGCACCCATCCCGCCACCAGTGCCCATCTCCCACCACCAATGTCCCCGGTTCCCTCCCCCTTCCCCAGCCCTCCTCCATGGCAGGTTCTTTATTTCTTTCCCTTTCTCTCTTTCTCTTTTCCTTCCCTTCCAGACTATGGATTACAGAACATACATTAAAGGGTTGTCATGTGTATCTTTTTGTCTCTATTTAATGCTCAGTTCTAGGTTGGCATTAGTACCCTCGACAATTGTTAGCACACTGTTCCATTTTCTGTCTTACCTAGCCTCTGACTCCCACATGTTTGTGATAATTTCCACCTTTGACAAGACCTCCTGATATATGTTTCACTTGACCTTGGATATTGGTATCATAATATGTACATATATATTTATGTTATGCAGATAAATGCAGTCATTCTGTATCTGTCTCTCTCCTTCTGGCTAATTTCGCTCAACATAATCTTCTCCATATCCATCCATTTATAGGCAAATTTTATAACTTCATTTTTCCTAACAGCTGCATAGTATTCCATTGTGTAGATGTACCAAAGCTTTTTATCCAGTCATCGATTTTCGGGCACTCTGGTTGCTTCCAGGTTCTGGCTATTGTGAATAATGCTGCTATGAACATAAAAGTAGGGATGGTGTTTCCGCTGCATATTTTTTGGTTTCCCAGAGTAGATTCCCAGGATTGGTATGGCTGGGTCAAATGGGAGTTCAATTTCTAGTCTTTGGAGGAATGTCCATATTGTTTTCCAGAGAGGCTGTACCAGCCAGCATTCCCACCAACAATGGATGAGTGTCCCCTTTTCCCCACATCCACGCCAGCACTTGTTCTTGCTCTTTTGAATATGTGGCAGTCTCTGTGGTGTAAAGTGGTATCTCATTGTTGTTTTGATTTGCACTCTCTGATGATTAGTGATGATGAGCATTTTTTCATGTTTTTTGGCCATTCAAATTTCTTCCTTGCTGAAGTTTCTGTTCATTTCTTCTCCCCATTTTTTGATGGGGTTGTTTGTTTTCTTCTTGTAAAATTCTACCAGTGCCTGATATATCCTGGACATTAACCCCTTATCAGATGGGTATTGGGTGAATATTCTTTCCCATTCTGTGGACTGCTTTTGTATCTTAGTCACTGTTTCTTTTGAAGTGCAGAAGCTTTTTGTTTCATGTAGTCCCAAATATTTATCTTTTCTTCTAGTTGCTTTGTTAGTGATGTTTCACCTTTGAAGATGCCTTTAGCTTCAATGTCGTGGAGGGTTTTTCCTATATTTTCTTCAATGTTCTTTATGGAGACTTTATCCCTTTTCTTTCTCCCTCTCTCTCCCTTCCTTGAGAGAGATAATTTTATATGTGTCTCTTTCCCTCTGGCTGACTTCACTCACCATTATATTCTCTAATTGCTTCATGTAGTGGCAAATTACATGACTTGTTTCTTTCTTAGGGTGGCATAGTATTCCATTGTTCGTCTATACCATAAATTCTTGTATATTCTAACCACTTTTTTGTATCACAAATCACTTTTCCATACATGAATGATAAAAGCTTTATACACTCCAGAATGCTGATTTTCCAGTTTAAATGCAAACTGGAAAATCTCACATTCTGCTGCAGATGAAAGAGCAGAAAGTGAAGCAATGGGAATACTTTCCAGTTTAGCACTCACAGTTTGAATTCAGGGCACCCAGCTCCAGGGCTGCCCTGGAATCTGTTACCCGGGAGACACACCCAGCCATTGCCACCACTGGTCTTATGTTGCTCAGGAGATGATGAATAAGGATGCAGAAAAATGAGAAATAAGGCACCAACCAACATGTATAATAGTTTCTTCTTTTCTTTTATCTTTTCCAGGGCTGATCACTGACTATAGGGTAAGTGGGGAAGGGTGCGGCCCCCAAACAGGAAATATATAACAATGAATGTAGAAATATCACGAGGTGCCAAAACTTTGCCCTAATTGTTTCATTGTTGCTCTCATGCATCCTCCTCCTTCACTTGTCCTAATACATTAACACACTCAGAACAAGCCCCTCGAATGAAGAACAAAGTCACCTTATGTTCAGGAAAAAGCTGGGAAAAGAGGCCAAGCTTATTTTATCACCATTTTGCTGATATATCTTGTCTAGTGAGTGGGTCCTGTGTGCCTTGTCACTGCTGTCAGCAGGGCGCAAGGAGAATCCACTGTCAGGACATTTTGAAAGATGAAGTAAAATCCATCTGTGGTTGTGTAAAAGGCTCTACTCCTTTCTCAGTCCTAGAGCCAGAGAAGTATCTAGAAGGACCCACCCCGCCCAGATCGCTGTAGGGAAAGCCTCTGGCTGTCCACACTGCCCCCTGCCCTGTTTTGCTGTCCAGGGCCAGACATGGGAGCAGCAGCATGTAGCGTTCATCCCATGGGATGCCTCCAAGAGAAGCAGGTGGACCGAGGCCAAAGGCTCTAAAACGGTCCTCACTGACAAGTTTGATTTGAATTTTATTTTATTTCTGAATTTTATTTTATTCTGAATTTTATTTCAGCACTGGCAGTTACCACTGGGTCGAAGATTCCGCTCTTTGAAAATGTGGTTTGTGTTCGAATGTATGGAGTCAAGGGACTGCAAGCCTATATCCGCAAGGTGCTTTTGTCTTGGTACTTATCTAGTACAGAAATTATCAATAAACTAGGCTGCACGAATAAGCAAACGTTAGAGAAAGCCTTGAGCTCTTGAGAGCAGCCTATTTCTAAGAAGCTTGATGCCCTTTATTAATCTTCTAGATGCTTCCATGAAAGATGCCCACTGTGGGAAACCATACCGGTAAAGAAAATGTATTGCTAGTCCTTTAGTCACGGGTTAGCTAGGGTCAGCCAACAAGGGAAACAGTGGAGACAGTGAAAACAAAAGGAAAAGCTCAGTGTTGGGTGTGAATGGGAGTCAACCATGGCCAGCTCCATGCTTCTCAGATAAGTCCCCAACTCACATCATTGGCTTATGCAGCCTAGTTCTCCCTGGGCTGGTCCTAGCAAACTGTTTTACCAGGATCCGAGCGTTAGAAGTTGAGAACTGCCCATATCTTTAAGCTCCACCACCAAGTTTCCTTTTTTATGTTAAAAAACAACCCAGGCCATGTTGAGGACCAGAGAAATAGTACAGGAGGCAGGGCATTTGCCTTGGACGCGGCCAACCCCAAGTTGGATCCCCAGCATCCCATATGGTCTCCTGAGCCCCCAGGATCAGAGCCAGTAGCCCTGGGCACCACTGGGTGTGGTTCAAAAACCAAAAATAAATAAAACCTAAAACTAGCCCCTGCATAACCATACGCAGGTTTCAGTTTGGACTTTAAAGAAAAGGACGGCCAGTGCCCACCTGAAGAGCTGTCTTCCCAGTCAGGTGTGAAAAAGTCTGGAACTGCCTTGGGGAACCATAGTGAGCCTAAAGTCTTTGGCGCCCTCTTGTGGATAGAAGCTTATTACATGACTTGTATAAATGTTTCTTTGTTGCAAAGTATACCTCTCAAATATTTCTTGAGCACCAAGAAGTTTCAGCACTGTGCTGGGTGACTGTATTTAGGAGAGCAAGATGTGCACCTAAGCTGGAGAGATTTTTCTCAGACCTCTATCTGAGTGGCTTTCAAGCTGCACAAACATCTAGAAATCAAACATGGCAGTTTATTCTTATTGGCAATTCTTGAATGTGATGTGATTCACACCTCTTGGTGGCAAATGCTGTGGAATAACAACCATGACAACTGCACAACTGGAGGCTAGGTGTTAGGCATCGGAATTGGAATCAAACCCTGTTTTCTTCTGTGCCAACTGGGGATAAGTGGATTTTACCTCCATGGGTGGTTGCAAGGATTACTTGCTGGTGAAGCACACTGAACTTGGCCTCATCAGGAGCCTGCAGTTAAAAGCCACACTCTAATAAAATGTTCACTGTTTATTCCAGAAATGATGCAAGACGTTTGGGGTGGGACAAAACATCAGTCTAGAAAAATATGGATTTTCTGAAGAGAATGGCCCTTTCTCCATAATGAGTGTTTTGTTAACCTGTGTGTTGGTCACAGAAATACTTGAAGAAAACTGCTAAGAGCAAATGAGTGACTCACAGATGTGCAGTCTAGGGAAGGCTTTCTGGGTTGTTAAGGGGTAACGAGAGCCTCAGTTTCTTTCTTTCCCTTCCAGCATGTCCAGCTGTCTCATGAGTTTGAGTCTCTGGTGCATCAGGATCCCCGCTTTGAAATCTGTGCGGAAGTCACTCTGGGGCTGGTCTGTTTCCGGCTCAGGGTATGTTCAAGTTCACTCCAATATCCTTGTTTTATTTGAATGTGAGAGAGGAACATGCCATTCATGATCTTTATGTTCAAAGCACTCAATTAAGTCATATCTGGGCCCCGCGCGGCGGGCGGTTCCCCTCTACCTCTGGCCCGGCTGAATCGAGCAGTTTTAAAGGCTTCACAGGTCGGATACAAATCAGCAAAGGAAAAGCCGGGCTTAGGACCAGGCTAGACCCCAGCACGGTGCAAGATGGCGACCACCCGTTAAAGGAGAAAAGCTTCCGGGGAATGAGCGCCAGGAGAGATCCAAAGAAGGAACCAAAAGCCGCAGGAGCCAAAGCTAAGCTGAACCAAAGGCAAGGTGAAGGGGCCCTCACCCCTAATAACCAAATAACTTGGGAGGTTGTCAGCCAACAAAGAACCCTAACAGTTAGTGCCACACCCTATTTAGTATAACAAAGGTTACACCAGGACTAATCCCAAGATATCTATAAACCTGGGAGGGCTGAATAGTAATATCTTATTATAGCTTCTGTAATCTGATGGTACCCCGGTCCTATATACCACTTCTTTCTTTCTACTGTCTACTCTGTTTAAGCAAACTAGTTGTCCTTCCTATATCTACCTTTGTCTCAGCGTAGGGTGGTAGTCTCCTGTAACTAACTGTCCCAGTGTGCATGGTAAAAGAGGAGCTGGCCCAATCTGAAAAATAAGTCTTAGTAGATGATAAGTCAGAGTTATTCAATCGGTACTTCTGTAACTGCCACACCCTCTAGAAGTGTTTACATAGAAGAGAGATCCATTGAATGAACATTGGCTTACATAAGATTAAGCTGGGAGTGAGCAAAACAACAAAACTCCCAGATTAGCTAAACATGTCCTCCAACAATATCGTCTGGATATGATTTAATTTCATATATCACCCACTTTCTACTATACCCTGTACTTGCACAGGTCTTCACAAATTGTCCTCTCTTTCTTGGTCATAGGCTGTGAATTCTGGCTTGTGTCACCCCTTGGGTCTAGGACACTCACCGGTTTCTCCCTCCCTGTGTACCTGCATAGGTGCTCTGAGTACTGGCCCACACGATACTACCCATAGTGTCACACCTAAATACCATGAAAGTTACCACCATTGTTTTTTTTTCATGCTCATTGATTTTTTTCAGATTTACAAATTGCTATTGATAGTGGCACAAATACTTAAGGACTGGTTTTCAATTTGGCAAAAATCTTATGGTTTCTTTCATTTAAACCAATAATAGGGGCAGAAGCGATAGCCCAGCAAGTAGGGCGTTTGCCTTGCACGCAGCCGGCCCATGCTGGCCCGGGTTCGATCCCGGCATCCTATATGGTTCCCTGAGCACCGCCAGGAGTAAATCCTGAATGCAGAGCCAAGAGTAACCCCTGAACATTGCCGGTGGGACCCAAAAAGCAAAAAAAAATAAAAAAAAAAACCAACCTTTCACAATGCTTATGTATCTCAAACCATTATGTCACATACCGAAATCAGTACAATGTTCTGTGTTAATTATACCTTGATTATTTGTGCTTTTAACTTTTTTGATTGAGGTTCTGTGACTTATAGTTCTATTTTTTAAAAAATATTTTATTATACCACCGTGAGATATACAATTACAAAGATGTTCATATTTGGGTTTCGCCATACAGTGTTCCAGCACCCATCCCTCCACCAGTGCCCATTTCCCACCACCAATGACCCCGGTTCCTTACCCCCGCCCTAGTCTGCCTCTATGATAGGTTCTTTCTTTCTCTTTTTCTTCCCTTCCACATTGTGGATTACCATACATTAAGAGGTTGTCATGTGTATCTTTTTGCCTTTATTTAATGCTCAGTTCTAGGTTGGTACCAGCACTTTCGACAATTGTTAGCACACTGTTCCATTCTGTCTTACCTAGCCTCTGACTCCCACACGTTTGTGATAATTTTCACCTCTGACAAGACCTACCGATCCATGTTTTGCCTGACCTTGGATACTGGTGTCGTAATATGTACATATATATATATATATATATTTATATGATGCAAATATATATATATATTTATATTTATATGAAGCAAATAAATGCAGTCATTCTGTATCTGTCTCTCTCCTTCTGGCTAATTTCACTCAACATGATCCTCTCCATGTCCATCCATTTATAGGCAAATTACATAACTTCATTTTTCCTGACAGCTGCATAGTATTCCGTTGTGTAGATGTACCAAAGTTTCTTTATCCAGTCATCTATTCTCGGGCACTCTGGTTGTTTCCAGATTCTGGCTATTGTGAATAGTGCTACTATGAACATAAATGTGGAGATGGTGTTTCCGCTGTGTGTTTTTGCCTTTCCAGGCTATATTCCCAGGAGTGGTATGGCTGGGTCAAATGGGAGCTCAATTTCTAGTCTTTGGAGGAATGTCCATATTGTTTTCCAAAAAGGCTGTACTAGTCGATATTCCCAACAATGGATGAGAGTCCCCTTCTTCCCGCATCCACGCCAGCACTTGTTGTTCTTGTTCTTTTGGATATGTGCCAGTCTCTGCGAGTTACCACCATTTTGGAGGCACTGAAAAATGCCAGCCTTGAACCCTAGCCGACCGGGACATATGCACTTCAGTGTGCCTTCTCCTTCCCCGATATTGCTCGTAGACACACACTTGGTTAAGATGGCTCCTACAAGGACAAGTATGTCTGCTCTGTGAGGGGGTGATGGCCTGGCCCCAATGATGGTATAATCATAAATTGGGATCCATGACCAAGTTTCTCAAAGGCCTCCCAAAGTAGAGGACACAGGCCACTCGAGAATCTGTATCAATCAGGTTGGATGACTGTCTAATGTCCTGACAACTTTTTTTTTAAGGCAGCTTTTTTGTCTTTTTTTTTGCTTTTTGAGTCACAGCCGGCGATGCTCAGGGGGTTACTCCTGGCTCTGCACTCAGGAATAACTCCTGGCAGTGCTCGGGGACCATATGAGATGCCGGGGATCAGACCCAGGTCGGCACAGGCCTGTGTGCAAGGCAAATGCCCTACCCTCTGGGCTATAGCTCCGGCCCCTGTCCTGACAACTCTAGACCTGACTTTTCACATTGAGAACCCCTCTCTCACTGCTCTCTCTCTCTCTCTCTCTCTCTCTCTCTCTCTCTCTCTCTCTCTCTCCCTCCCCCCCAATCTCCTCACTCCAATCTCAGGGTACTTTCTGTTTGGTTTTTCAGTTTATTGCCATTCTTTAATGTTTCAGAACCTAGAAAATGTCACAAAATCTTGCTTCTAATAGAAAATATATTAAATGCATTTGAAAGGAGAACCAAGTTTTTCCTAACAATTTATTTTCTGCATTTAACATTTATCAGATACTTTCTCTTACAATTTTTTTATGTAGTTACGTTGCCTTTATAGCATATTCTCTAGCCTCTAGCATCCACCTGGAATAGGCAATGTCTGTTCTTGGGGCTGGTTAGTTTCTAAAGTCACGTTCTGGTAGAATCACCATTCAGGCTATGTGCGTGAGGCCAATGGGAGCCCCATACTAAGAGGCAGAGAGGATCTGTATGGGGCAGATTCCAAAACTTGTGCCTGCGCCAAACTGGGTTATTCTCTTTCCACTTTCTTTGCTACCTCTCCACCCTCAGTAAAAATCAGACCACTTCAGTTCTGTGAGGGTTATGTGAGCAAGGCTGCACTACTGGCCTCTTTCACTTTAACTGTGTGGCTGACAAAGATGGAAACACTGTATGACAGAAAGACAGAGAGGAGGACAGAGAATCAACTGCCTGGGGGACTGGCATCAGGGGAGGAAGGATGGCCTCCTGGCAGGGAAAGGGATGGGCTCTGTCCTGTCTCAAGCTGGCAGGCTGCTCTCTTCAAAGACGAAGTCCATCAGTGGTTCCTTAGTCCTGTTTTGTGAGCAGTTTCCCCAGATACTAGTTCTAAGTTAACTATCACGCTTCATTTGCTGTATTGTTGAGTTTTGGTTTCCTGAGGCCCCTTTACTGGTGCCACAGAAAGCTCAGTTCTGCTGGTTGTTCCTCACGGTGCAGATAACATATCTAGGAATAGCCTTAAAACTAAAAAATAAATAAATAAATAAATAAAAAAAAAAAAACACTCAGACTTAGAGGAACTCAGTTTACAAAATTATTTTATTTAGGCTTTGTGATTCATAAAATTTTTACTAGCAGAATCAACGTTCCAACTCCAAGCACCCCACCAGTGCCAGGATCTCAATGGCCAAAGGTTATCTTCCCCTCCCTGCCCCACCTCCACAAGCAGCTCGTTGTTTTAAAAATGTATTTATTTGGGAATGAAGTGATAGCACAAAGGGCAGGGCTTTTACCTTGCATGTGGACAACCTGGTTTCAATTCTTGACACCACATATAGTTCCCCATGCCCCACCAGGAGTGATACCTGAGCACAGAGCCAGGAGTAAGCATTGTCAGGTGTGGCCCAAACCAAAAATAATTCAAAACGTAGTTGGATTACATGGTTACAGCAGTGTTGATTTATGGTTTTGTTGTATGTAGTTACCTACCTCACCTAAAAAGCACCCAAGTGTTCAGACCAGAAGAATTTGTTTTGGAAGGCATATATTGAACATGAAGAGTTGTTGAGAGGTAGCAGTCTTTTGTGACTCCTTTCCATTAAAGTGTCTAGTTGACTTTTTTTTTTTTTTTTTTTTGCTTTTTTGGGTCACACCCAGCAATGCTCAGGGGTTACTCCTGGCTCATTTACTCAGGAATTACTCCTGGCAGTGCTTGGGGGACCATATGGGATGCCAGGAATTGAACCCGGGTTGGCCGTATGCAAGGCAAACGCCCTTCCCGCTGTGCTATTGCTCCAGCCCCTAGTTGACTTTTTAAGATGCTGATATGTCTTCTACTAATGTCAGACAAAAGTGGCAAACCTGGGACTCATTTCATTAGTTGACTTATTGAGTCTTCAAAGGCCTGAGCACAGCTCTTCTCTCAATTTCTTCAGGGATCCAACAAACTAAATGAAGCTCTTCTGGAAAAAATAAACAATGGCAAAAAAATCCACCTGGTCCCCTGTCACCTCAGAGACAAGTTTGTGCTGCGCTTTGCCATTTGCTCCCGCACTGTGGAGTCGACACACGTGCACCTTGCCTGGGAGCACATTAGAGCACTAGCCACTGAACTTCTCGGGGCAGAGTCGGAGGGGAAGATGAGCCAGTCGGGCGCAGGTGAGTTGCACTGAATGAATGCTACAGGACACTTCCCTCCAGCAAAGATTATCAAGCCATAGCCCTGTCTAGTTTGGAGATGTAGGAGAAATGACACATCATGATGATTCTTTAAATTCCAAGATATATTTTTACACTGTAGTCTTTGAGATGGGGGCAGTGATCAATATGTATCTGTGTAATGCCATCTCACATTTCAGCAGTGTATTAATGAGGCAGCTTATTCTTCTCATAATAACCTTACATGTTTACTTGGGAAACCGAAGACAGATGAAAAGCTTTACAAAAAGAATTCCACGTGACTGATGATTGCAGTTCCTGCTGGTGCAAGAAAAAAGAGCGATGTGTAGGCTGCGGAGATTCTTGCAGTTGCTAAGGATTTACCTTACTTTGAAGTCAGCAGTAGGAAATACCTACTAACAAGGCAGTGTTACTGACAAGGGAGAGTTAGAAAATCATGTCAGTTTCAGCCACAATATTCTCAAAAGCCTTTGATTTAGTTGAGCTTTTTAAATTTTGGCTTTTGGGGGTCACACCTTGCAATGCTCAGGAGTTGCTCCTGCCTCTGCACTCAGGAATTATTCCTGGTGGTGCACTGGGCACCATATGGGATATCAGAGATCAAACTTGGGTCAGCCCTGTGCAAGGCAAACACTACCCACTGCTTTAATCAGATTATTTCAAGGATGTCTACCTAAGGGACTTCAGTGGGTAGGCCTGTTCCTTGCAGAGCTGACCTGGATCAAATCCCCAGCATCTCATAATGGTCTTAGAAAACTTCCAGGAGTAATTCCTGAGCAGAGCCAGGAGAAATGTCTGAGCATCACCAGGTATGACCCAACTGAAAATAAATAATGTCTACCTTCTTTATCTCTTTTTGGTCTCATTTGGGTGATAGGAGCTGTGAACAAATCTGTGGGTATCTACTATGTCTTTCATTTTCATTCCAGTTGCCCAATTACCCTAACCTATGGGAGATGAAAAACTTCAGTGTCTATATTTAATCAGTTGATTTTACTGATCAGACAGGTTTATCTTCTTTGCCTTATTGTTAATATCTAAATATCAGATTGCTCAAAAAAAGTTAAAAGCTAGGAAGCTGGAGAGACAGTACAGTGGGAAGGGCACTTGCCTTGCATGTGGCTGACCTGGCATCCCATATATTCTTCTGAACACCACTAAGAGTGACCCCTGAGCAGAGTCAGGAGTAAGCCTTACACATTGCTGGGTGTAGTGCAAAAATGAAAGTTAAAATGGTAATTAATTTATGAGAAGTCAATTCATGGCTTCTAACCAATGTTAAACACCTCTGTTAAAGCTATCCTAAGAACAGTCTTTTCCTGCTATAACCTTTGTTAAAGGTCCACTGCTCCTAAGCTAAGGATTTCCATTCTGCCTAGAGTCAACTCTGAGCATGTCTGCAAGGAACTAGGAGAAACTTCTATTTTTACACAATGCCCTAAGACAAGGATAAACGAGTATGAGTTTGGAGAGATCCATACAAACCAAATCTATACCAGATTCAGTTCAGTCTTGACAGTCTACCAGACAATCCAACTTCGCGGTTGGTTAAGGGATGCGCCCACAAGCCTGCACTTCTCCCCCCCACCTAGCCACCACAAAACTTCACATACCTATGCAAATCCAGGTTGTCGCCTGTGTTTTTGACTAACAAGTTATCTGAGGTTCCCTTGGGTTTTCAGAGTGGCTCAGCAAACTCAGAGGAACACTGAACTTACAACATCACTGGCTTGTTATACAAATATATATAACTCAGAAACAGTTCAGTGGAAGAGACACATAGGACAAGTCCCAGGGAAAAGAGCATGGCGGGCTTACGTCATCTTCAGATGTCACTCACCAGGAATCTCCACATTCACTAAACTGGAAGCTCTTTGAAGCCATCCTTTTAGGTTTTGATAGAGATTTCATTACAGTATCATGATTAACTCACTGGCCCTCGTGGGGAAAAAGATTTAACCTGTTGCCCATCCGCAACCTGGAGGTCTGAAGCTAGAATGAAAGGGTCCCCATCTTGAGGTGGTTTAAGAGTCACCTTATTAAAACAAAAATGTTATATTTTACTACTTAGGAAATTCTAAAGATTTTAAGAGTTGTTAACCACAACTGTGGAAGACCAGTTTTATAAATCACAAACAACACCATAAAATTATTAAAAACTTGATTCTTTAATTCTTCTAATACAGATACATCTTTGTGACTTTTCTTTCCCCCTTAGAGACTAAAATTTTAAAAGATATCTATCGAAAAGTGGAACGACATAAAATCAAATCTCATCCTGATTCCATACAATCAACCCTAGATGCGTCTGTGACTTTCTCTAAATCCAGTCAGAAGTGATTACATCTGTTTAGTCCCTCATCAATGAAGAAATATTGCTTGCTATATGAAAAGTTAATCCCAGTGTACAATAGCTTTTTATATTATTTGGCTGTGAATTTTTGCTGGTTAAAAGTTGTAGTGTTTTGTGCTTGTAGAACTGGTAGTGGTATGAAAGTCTTAGAGAAACATTTCCTAGGGCAGTATATTATTACATACTTGAGATTATACCTGTGGTCTTAAATAAATATTTATCTGTATTGACTTTTCAATAAATGTCAGGCATTGTTTTAGAAGCATTATTCATAATTGTTACTTAGAGATGACTCTAAAGTAATAAACTAAGAACAAATGAATAACCAGCATCTGAGTCTGATGATTGCATGGAAAAGGCATTATTAACCTACAGAGTTCTCATTTCCCAATAAATCTGGCTAGTAGAACCCATGAATAGGCGTTAGAAAGCTCTGAATGCAAATAATACAGATGGCATGGGGATATATGATGGTCCACTGGGGCAAACTGGGGCCACCATGTAAGGGGCTGGGGAACATCAAGCGCTTGAGGAAGCTGAGGTTTCCTACATCAACATTTTCTGTACCTGAGTGTGCCCTTAACACTGCTACAATACACCAAGAAGAGCCAAAGTCTGAGTCAGTATGCCACAAAATAAGAGAACCCAGAGGAAATGGAGAAATTCCTGGATTCCTATATCCTCCCAAGGCTGAACCAAGAAGACTTGGAATAACTGAACAGGCATATCACTATTAAGGAAATTGAAATGGCAATCAAGTCTTCCCAAAAACAAAAGCCCAGATGGATGCACTAGTGATTTCTTCCAAAACTTTAAGAGGGCCTATTGCCAGTCCTTTTCAAGCTTTCAAGGAAATTAAAGAAACAAAGATACTCCCAAACAATTTCTATAAGGCACATATTGTCCTGATACCAAAAAGCAGTCACATTACAAAAAAGAAAATTACAGGCCTATTACCCTGATGAATATAGATGCAAAGATCTTTAAGAAAATACTAGCAGATAGAATCTAACAACTCATCCAAAAGATCATATAACATGACCAAGTAGGATTCATCCCAGGAATGCAAGGATAGTTTAACATTCACAAGTCAATGAACACAAACCACCATGTCAATTAAAAAAACATATGATCATATCAATAGATGGGAAAAAAAGCATTTGACAAGATCCAGCCACCTGTTCGTGATAAAAACTCTCAACAAAACAGGAGTTGGAAGAACTTTCCTCAATATAGTCAAAGCCATCTACCACAAGCCCATGGCAAGCATTTCTCTCAATGGAGAAAACAAAAGTCTTCCCCCTAAAATAGAGGACAAGACAAGGTTGTCCACTCTCATCACTTATGTTCAATACAGAACTAGAAGTACATGCCATAGCAATCAAGGAAGAAAAATATATTATGGGCATCCAAACAGGAAAGAAAGAATTGAAGCTCTCACTATCTGCAGATGATATACTATAAAGAATCCTAACGTCTCTACCAAAAACGTATTAGAAACAATAGATCTGTATAGTTGAGTGGCAGGTTACAAATAACAAAAAGAGAAGAAAATGATATTAAAAAAACAATGCAACTTACTACTGAATAATCAGTAGGTCAAAGAGGACGTCAAAGACCCCCAAAAATCTGTGTGTCAAATATTTCTGTAAACAAAGTTACAAAACATATGGAAAGCAGCATATACTGTACAAGGGGGATGTTCATAGCAATGCAAGAGTTCATCAGAAAATAAAAAGACCTAAATAAAGAACCTAATTATGTATCTTAAATGAGCACAAAAAGAGATTCTCAAAAAAGATATCCTCAACAAGCTAAAGATGGAGCTACCACATGATGCTGCAGTCTTACTTTGGGTATCTTACTGAACATGGTAAAACAGTATCACACAGAAAATAGTATTAGCCTCAATGTTTATTACACGACTGTTGCAATGGGTAAAATATAGAAAAAATTTAAGAACACTTTGACAGGTGACTGGAACATAAAGATTTGGTATACTTAAATAATGGAATATTATTCAACTATTAAAGATATATTCTTTCCATTTTGAGCAAGATGGAAGAAGTAGGAGAGGAAATTAGTCTAGGAAAAATACAAGTGCTGAATGATTTATTTTGCCCATGTGCAATATAAAATTTATGAATAAACAAAATATGACAAACCAATGACTACAGATCACATAGTTATTTGATGAGAGATGAGGGAATGGGTGTTAAACATATAAGTTAAAAAAATTAAAAGATAAATTCCACCAGGAGTGATCCCTGAGCACAGTGAGGACTGAGGCCTGAGCACTGTTGGGTATGCCCCCCTAAAAAAAAAAAAATCCAACAAAGACTACAGCAAAAACTCTAGGTTCAATTAAATATGAATATAGCAAAGATTCAATTCAGGCAATGAACTGTAAGTTGTTTTCATGTAATCTTTTCCTATTTTTAAAATGTGTTGCCTCATTCCTTCATTACCTATTTTAAAACTCCAAATTGTGAAGGTCTTCACAATTTTTTTTTATCTCATATTCAAGAATTGCATTTAAATGTCGTATATTATTTAATAGTTGTTACCTGCACCGATCATTTGCTTTCTCAGAAAAAGAGCCTAGCAGAAAAGCCAGTGAGTAGGAAGAGCTAGAGAAAGGCTGCTGAGGCTTTTTGGATGATGGCATCTTTCTCAGTAGAGACACATTCCGGGTAAAAGACCCTTGACTTAGCTCCTTCCTACTTTAATATGGTCGTATGAGGCTCTGTGCCTTGGAGCAGGGGGTACATATTACCACTAAGAGTGACAACCCCAGAGAGGAAATTCCACGGGAAACAGATAGCAGAAAGGAAAGATTAAAGGATAGTCCTTTAAGAACTGCCCAAAGATTAAAGGATAGTCCTTTAAGAACTGCCCAAACGTTCACCTTTGCAACTCCCTTTTCCCAGGGAATGTAACACTGGTCGCTCTGAGCAGTAACACCTCTGATTTCTGGTTTTTGTTTTTCATACACCTTTTACTGTTGCCGGTCTTTTCCCTCCATACCCAGACATGGGCAGAGCTGCTACCGGCTCTCCCTGTGTGCCCAGCCACTCACAAGGTGCCCGGGAGGGATGGCGGGTTCTAGCCCTGGCCCGCCACTCCAGCAGAACCTCTCAAGCCAGACAACCCCCCACTCCATGAGGGCCGCCATTTTCCACATTCGGACTCCCCTCTTGTCAGAGCTCCACCCAGTAGAAGAAGAGCTGATCACAGGCCAGCTCCAAGCAGCCGTGAGGTTCATCAATAAATGCTGGAGATCAGAGGTGACTAAAAAGAGTATCCCACCTGCACGGCAGAGCCTGGCAAGCTACCCGTGTCGTATTTGATATGCCAAATACCAGTAACAATTACAGACCTCATTCCCATGACCTGATGGAATGGTTTGAGGCTCTTTATGCTCCTGGAGTAAGCAGATGCCCTTGGGCTCTACTAGCATGAGACAGAACATATGGAGATGTTACTGGTGCCCGCTTGAGCAAATCGATGATGAACGGGAAGCCAGTGATACAGTGATACCCAGGTAATGGACACCCCCAGAGAAAGCAGGGCATGTCAGGATGTGTCCTTACACATGGAACTGCGACCTCCAGAGCGCTCAAGTGTCATCATGACCCTCATAACTGCAAATCCTCACACTGACAGTGTCCATTCTGGTTTAGGATCAGAAAAACGCACTCCATCAAAAAAAAAAACCCCAACATGGCCCTATTCTCTTGGCCTTCTGTAAATCACCATCCAAGGCAAGAAAAGAGTTTGTTTGAGTTTTCCAGTGGAATGTCCCGAAGCGGTGCAGGCTGAGGAAAAGCCACCCGTAGGATAGATCTGAGAGTATCTGTGGCCTGGCCGTGAGTGACCTCTACCTAGCACCCACCTCCATCACGCCGAACAGAGGCGAACAGACGCAGACGCGGCGCTAGGCAGGGAGCGGAGCCAGTAAGAAGCGCAAGGTCTGGCAGCGCTGCCCCTACTACTCCCGCCATCCTAGTTCACATCTCCGGAGCTCGGGCGTCGCTTTCAAGCTTGCTCCTGGCTTGTTCAACCCTGTAAGTTTTGTCCTGGAAGAATCCTCTGAATTTATGAGCAGTCACAGCCCTTCGCGTCTGCGCAGAGCTTTCTACGTGAGACAGAAGAAAGAAAAACGCGGGGGCAATGCTTTCTCACGCAGCGTTTCCGCACCACGTCCTCAAGGCCTCAGGCGCCCTCCCGCAAAATCCCGCCCACCCTGTCTTATCGCGCGACCCCACACTATCAGTTCCGCCCCTCCTGGCCCCGCCCCGCGGTACTCCGCCACTCTCGCCGCGCGCACAGACGCACGCACGCACGCACGGCGGCGCGAGGTGGAGCAGCAGCTACACGCAGGCGCACGACTTTCCGCGCGCTTTTCAGAGGCTCCAGGTCTGTGGGAAACGGGTGGTGACTGGTCGGACGCTGACGAGCGCCGGGCCGGGGAGGGGACTGCTGGTCGATGACTGCGGGGTACCGGCTGTGTTGGGAGGCCGGAGAAAGGGTGTCGGGCTGGCTGCGGGTGGTCGGCGTCCCGGTGACGTCAGTTCTTCAGACGGGCGCCCCTTCTACTCTCTCTGTGGAGACTGCAATAGAACCGGGCTTTCCCGGGAGGGGCTGCGTGTAGGCTGCAGGCGCTGAGGAAACCGTGGAACATTCGTATTCCAGAGCACCGGGTGAGGGGCTCTTTTTACGTCCTGAGGGAATCGGACCCCATCTGCGTGCCAATGGCTGGCGGGGAGGGACTACTCGTTTTACTTTATTTCCACCTGTGCCCTACTTCCGGTGAGGAAAATCAAGTGTGGTCGTGTTAGGACCCGCGATTCCAGTACCAAGCACCCCCAAGGAGTTAAAAGTTTTATTATAGAGTTGTTGGGGCCGGAGCGATAGCACAGCGGGTAGGGCGTTGGCCTTGCATGGGCCCGACCCGGGTTTGATCCCCGGCATCCCATATGGTCCCCTGAGCACCGCCAGGAGTAACCCCTGAGCATCGCCAGGTGTGAACCAAAAAGGGAAAAAAATAGTTTTACTATAGAGTTGTTACAGGTGCTCCGCACCCCACATAGGTTACAGAAGGAACGCGACCTCTCTCCACACTGTAGTAAAGGGTTTAAGTAGCCCAAAGCTACATTCTGTGCCAACAGCTGTGTTTCTCCCCATTGGCTGGTACCACCTGTGGCCGTTCTATTTCCCCCCAAAACTAGCTAACCACCAGGCTTCTTATACTGATTGGTTGCGTCTCTTGCAGGTATTGCAAGTTCTGTTCACCTAGTTCCCTTTCCCAGAATATGTTCCAGGATGTGGTTTTGGGTTCATGCCCGGTTCAGCTGTCAGTCATATAATCATGCTGCATAGCAAGATGGCTCCTAACAACTAAAATGACTGCACTGTGGTTATAACAGTAGGAAGTGGTTCCTGCTTGCTGAAGCGAAGTACCATTACCTAATGGGCAAAATAAAGTTTTGTTTTTTTTTTTTTTTTTTTGGGTCACACCCGGCAATGCTCAGGGGTTTCTCCTGGCTCTGCACTCAGGAATTACTCCTGGCGGTGCTCGCGAGACCATATGGGATGCCCGAGATCGCACCCAGGCTGGCATGGGCCGGCCACGTGCAAGGCAAACGCCCTACCCACTGGGCTATCGCTCTGGCCCCAAGCAAAATAAAGTTTTAATTGCTGGTAATATGCTGGGGCTCATGATCTACAATATTTAGAGCTAGGAAAGATTTGAGAAGGTTCAAAGGGCTAGAATGGTGACCCCTATATACAGGCTGCATTACTGTTCTCCAGTTAAATAGATGCTGGTTTCTGTATTCTAATTTATTAAGTGATTGAATTGTAAGGAAGGCATGAGTCCTGTGGGGTTGAATATTAAGGAAAACTCAAGTGAAAGGAGAGCGAAGGGTGGGAGCAAGCCCCAGGTACAGGTGAAGTGGGATGGAGTTACAAAAAGAAAGAGCATGTTATTAGTGATGTGAAAATGTGATTTCTAAGTCATCCCTTTCATTTTTTTTAATTTCCAGTATTGTGTAAAAGATTAAGTTAATCTAGTAGATTGGATAGAGCCAATTTCTATTGCCAATGGGGGATTTCAATCCTAGTTTTGCTTGTGTGATTTGATAATAGTTTAAGCAGATTAGGATCTCTCAGGGTCTTTTTTTTTTTCTTTCTGGTCACATTCGACAATGCTCTGGGTTTGCTCCTGGCTCTGCACTGCTCTGCAGACCATATGGGATGCCAGGGATAGAGCCCAGGTTGGCCGTGGTGGAAGGCAAACACCCTACCCGCCATGCTGTCGCTCCAGCCCCTCAACTAAGATTTTTGAGCAGGTACCTACAATCTTACAGTAACACTGTTTTTGTTGGGCATTGTGTGAAATACAAAGCTTTACTCTTAATTTTTTTTTATGTGACTATTTAGAAAATGTGACTGTTTAAAAAATGAGTGTACCTTTGCTTGTCAATACTTCTAGGTTTTAGGAGTTCACACCTCACTGAATGTACACATGTATACACCATTCACATTGATCTGGTACCCATCTGTCATTAACCAACCTCTTATCTCTTTTACCCCCTTGTCTTCATTCATTTCCTTTCTAGTAATGATCATTTATTGTCAGAGTAAGAAAAATGAGGTTTTCATTGTTTTATTTGTTCATTTCTTATCTTCTCCTATAAATGCAGTCATATTTATATTTCTAACTTATTTCACTTACCATCCTCACTTCAAGGCCCATCCTTGTTGTAAATGGCAAGATTCCTTTTTTAATATTTTATTATACCACTGTGAGATATACAATTACAAAGATATACAATTAAAAAGTTCATATTTGGGTTTTTGTCATACAGTGTTCCAGCACCCATCCCTCCACCAGTGCCCATCTCCCACCACCAACGTCCCTGGTTCCCTCCCCTCCCCAGCCCACCTCCATGGCAGGTTCTTTATTTCTTTCCAAGAGGCAAGATTCCTTTTTAAGAAATATTTGAGTAGTAGTTCATTGTGTGTGTATCACATCTTGATTCAATTTTTCATTAATGCTTCCATATATTGACTATTGTGAATAATGCAGTGAATTAGTAGTGTTTAGATAAACTTGAATTATCACCATATCACTCTCTTCCTGTTCATTGATTTGCTCGAGCGGGCACCAGTAACATCTCCATATATCTTGTCTCATGCTAGTAGAGCCCAAGGGCATCTGCTTGCTCCAGGAACATAAAGAGCCTCAAACCATTCCATCAGGTCATGGGAATGAGGTCTATAATTGTTCCTGGTATTTGGCATATCAAATATGACACGGGTAGCTTGCCAGGCTCTGCTGTGTGGGTAGAATACTCTTGTAGTCACCTCTGATCTCCAGCATTTATTGATGAACTGTGCAGCCGCAAGCAGCCTCGCGAGCCTACTGTGATAGGCTCTTCTGCTGGGTGGAATTCTGATGAGAGGGAAGTCCGGATGTGGAAAATGGCGGCCCTCATGGAGTGGAGGGTTGTCTGGCTTCTTGCGAGTCTCTGCTGGGGTGGCAAGCCAGGGCTAGAACCTGCCATCCCTCTTGGGCACCTTGTGAGTGGCTGGGCACAGGGAGAGCCAGTAGCAGCTCTGCCCCATGTCTGTGAGTCTCTGGATCAGCATACCTGGGCCGGACTTGAAAAAGACTGCTGCAGGGTGGGTCTCAATGAGCCAGGCTGTAATAGGCTCTTCTGCTGGGCGGAGTTCTGATGAGAGGGAAGTCCAGATGTGGAAAATAGTGGCCCTCATGGAGTGGGGGGTTGTCTGGCTTCTTGGGAGGCTCTGCTGGGGTGGCGGGCCAGGGCTAGAACCCACCATCCCTCCTGGGCACCTTGTGAGTGGCTGGGCACAGGGAGAGCCGGTAGCAGCTCTGCCCCCATGTCTGTGAGTCTCAAACTTGAATTAGTGTGATCAAATTCTTCAGATACCTAGAAGTGTGATTGCTGGATCACATGGCAGTTGTATTTTAAATCTTTTGAGGGCCTTTCATACTGTTCAAGGTACCTTTGTTCTCATACTGTATCTGTCTTTTTGACGTAAGCGATCTCATAGGTGTGAATTATCTTGTAATTTTGTCTTAAAATTTCCTAATAGTAACCAATATGTGTTTTTTATGTGTCTAGTATTAATCTCTATGCCTCCTTTGGAGAAGCACCTATTCAGATCTTCTGCCCATTATTTTCTTTTGTGGTAGGGTGAAGGTGCTTTCTAGCAGTGCTCTGAATACCAGGGGTTTAGACAAGCATGTGATTTAGTGATTTAGATAAGCATGCCAGCTCATCAATGAAAGAGTATGAGAATATGGTGTTGCTTTAACTACGTTTTCTCTGAAGTATTTCATAGCTTTGGGTTGAACATTTTATAGCTTCAATTTGAATCTAATCCATTTCATTATTATTTGTGTAATTTTTTTTATTTAATTGAATTACTATGAAATACACAGTTATAAAGCCGTTCATAATTGGATTTCAGTCGTACAATATTCCAACACCCACTTCTTCACGAGTGTGCATTTCTCACCATTAATGTCCCTACTTTCCCTCCTGCCTCCAGCATGCCTCTATGGCAGGCTCTCTCTCTCTCTCTCTCTCTCTCTCTCTCTCTCTCTCTCTCTCTCTCTCCTCTCATTCTCTCTCCCTCCCTTTCTCTCTCTCTCTTTGCCCTTTCGGGCATTATGGTTTGCAATACAGGTCGTGAGAGGTTATCATGCAGTTCTTATTCAGAGTGATCACTTTCTACTATCATAGCCATAATGATAATGGTTCCTTCTCTATCCCAACTGCCTTCTTGTCCAGTACTTGAAGCAGGCTTCCAACCTTGAGCCATTTTTATTAGTATTCCACAAATGAATGCATTCTATGTCTCCCTTTTTTCTGACTCATTTCACTCAGCATGGTACTCCATGTCCATCCATTTATAGGCAATTTCATGACTTTATTTTTCCTAACAAATGCTTAGTATTCCATTGTGTGGATGTACCATTATTTCTTTAACCAATCGTCTGCTCTTGCGCACTTTGTTGCTTCCAGATTCTGATTATTGTGAATGTGCTACAATGAACACAGAATAGCAGATGGCGTTTCTGCTGTGTTTTTGTTCCCCTAGGCTATATTCCCAGAAGTGGTATTGCTGGGTCAAATGGAAGCTCATTTTCTAGTTATTTTGAGGAATGCCCATATTTTCCAAAAAATTTCTGGACCAGTCACCTATCCTCCCCAACAATGAATGAGAGTTCCTTTCTCCCCACATCCACACCAGCACTGGTTGTTTTTGTTCTTTTTGACGTATGACAGTCTCTGTTGTGAGATATCTTATTGTTGTTTTGATTTGTTTTATTTGTCTCTAATTCTGTTGTTCTGCTATATCGCTTTTTGTGGATTACTTTTTCATCTAAACTTTATGAATGTTTTCCTTGTTCACAGATAAAATTTCTGTAGGATTGATGTTAACCTATGCCAAATAACTCAATACTCAAGACTATTAAGGTAGCTTAAGTTTTTCATATCTTTGGACATAAAAATTTGTAACTAGAATATTCCCATGAGGATGTTATATATATTTTTTTACATTTATTTATTTATTTCTTGACAATTACAAAAATGTTCATGTTTGGGTTTAAAGTCATACAATGTTCCATCCCTCCACCAGTGCCCACCTCCCACCAATGTCCCTGTTACCCTATCCCCTCCCTAGCCTGCCTCCATGGCACGTTCTCCATCTCTTCACTCTCTCTCTCTTCCCTCTCTTACATGTTGTGAATTGTAATAGACTTTCGACAATCATTGGTCCACTGTTCCTTTCTCTGTCTTACCTAACCTTTGCTCCCACACATTTGTGGTAGTTTCGACCTTTGGCAAAACCTCCTGATCCACATTTCGCCTGACCTTGGATATTGGTATCATAATATGCATATGTATGTATATATATTTATGTCATGCAAATAAATGCAGTCATTCTATATCTGTCTCTCTCCTTCTGGCTAATTTCACTCACCATGATCCTCTACATGTCCATCCATTTATAGACAAATTTCATAACTTCATTTTTCCTAACAGCTGCATAGTATTCCATTGTGTAGATGTACCAAAGTTTCTTTATCCAGTCATCTATTCTCGGGCACTCTGGTTGTTTCCAGATTCTGGCTATTGTGAATAACGCTGCTATGAATATAAAAGTAGGGATGGTGTTTCCGCTGTGTGTTTTTGGCTTCCCAGGGTATATTCCCAGGAGTGGTGTAGCTGGGTCAAAAGAGTATGTTATATATTTCTTATAAGTTCATGTTATTAAAGTACCTTTGGACAAATATATTTTAAAGCATATGGCTTTGTGTGTGGCCAACCATGTTTCTGTTCTTGGCACCACATGGTCTCCTAGGATCACTTGGTGCAGCCCTTGAGTCTTTCATGCACTTTAGGGTGTTGACCTGGAGGCCATAGCACTGCTAGGAAGTCGTGGGTAGCCCAGTTAACTTGGCATCACAGAGAGTAGCAGTACTCCTTTCCTGAAACATTGCAATGAACCTCCAGCCTGAGAATCATGGTGGAACCCCAGACCACTTGAGCATACTTTGGAAGGCACTTGTTCCGTACCTCCTAAGCCCCCCAAACAATCGAGTACTGGATAGAGCTCAGTGGTAGACTCTGTGCTTCATGTATATGAGGCTTTGTGTCTACCTACTAGCATCTCTCCAAATAAACCATAAAATGTACGTTTAAAGTATATCTTTGTTTTCTTCATATTGGTTCTTTTTCACTTTTGTCATTTATAGGCCCTCTAAAATGCAGGCCTCCGACTCTAAATCTGTGCACCTAAGTGAATGGCAGAAGAATTATTTTGCAATTACATCTGGCATGTGTACACCTGGACAGAAGGCTGATGCATACCGAGCACAGATACTCCGCATTCAGTATGCTTGGGCGAACTCTGAGATCTCCCAGGTCTGTGCTGCCACACTTTTCAAGAAGTACGCAGAAAAGTACTCTGCAATTATTGATTCTGACAATGTTGGAACTGGTGTGAATAATTATGCAGAAAACATTTTATCTTTAGCAAGATCTCAGCACACTGACAGTGCAAAATGGCGATCTGAATTGTCAGTAAAAAATGTCTTCAAAATGAATAGTGTGCAGGAAATGATGGAGGCTGGCAAAAAGTGCAAAGATACTTTCCTGGCATCTGCAGATCCCTCTGTAGTGATCCATAAAGAGAGTGCTGTTTTTAATCTTCCTAAATTTAGTGTGTGTGGCAGTACTGGGGAGAGTGGTCCACTATCTAACTCAGCTCACTCTACAGATAGGATCCAGGGCCTCCCAGAGAGTATACCTGCAACGTGCCCTCAAAATATCCAGCTATCTGCTGCGAAGGACACCACTCAGACATGTCCCGCATTTTCAAAACCTTTTGGTGAACCACCCGCTGCAAAATTCCATGTCACACCACTATTTGGAAATATCAAAATGGAAAATAACTCTCCAAAAGCCAATGAAGGACTAAATAAATTCTTACCTAATCAGTCTTGTTTCCCTTTGGATTGTGAAAATTCACAGAAAAGAAAAGCTTTCTATGGTTCTGTCATGGTGGATGCACTTTCTACCCCAGTGCCTAAGGCTATTAGTAAATCAGAAGAGAATAGCCAAAAGGAGGAGAGCATCCTGCCTACTTTTAAAACTGCAAAAGAACAATTATGGGTAGAGCAACAGAAAAAGTTCCACCAACCCCAGAGAGCAGCAGGGTCTTCATATGGTGGAATAAAAAAATCTCTGGGGACTAGTAGATCCCGAGGAATATTTGGAAAGTTTGTTCCTCCGATACCTAAGCAAGATGGAGATCAGAATGGGGAATGCAGTGCAAACCTTATAGCACAGGATCTGTCGAACAGGCGCAGCCAATCGATGAGCGCCTGAAGAACTTAGAACCAAAGATGATTGAACTTATTATGAATGAGATTATGGATCATGGGCCTCCAGTAAATTGGGAAGATATTGCAGGGGTAGAATTTGCCAAAGCTACAATAAAAGAGATAGTTGTATGGCCTATGATGAGGCCAGATATTTTTACTGGTTTACGAGGACCCCTAAAGGGATTCTACTCTTTGGTCCTCCTGGGACTGGCAAGACTCTAATTGGCAAGTGCATTGCTAGTCAGTCTGGGGGCAACATTTTTTAGTATTTCTGCTTCTTCTCTGACTTCTAAATGGGTAGGTGAGGGAGAGAAAATGGTCCGTGCATTGTTTGCTGTTGCAAGGTGTCAGCAGCCAGCTGTGATATTTATTGATGAAATTGACTCCCTGTTGTCTCAACGAGGAGATGGTGAACATGAATCTTCTAGAAGGATAAAAACTGAATTTTTAGTTCAGTTAGATGGAGCCACCACATCTTCGGAAGATCGTATTTTTAGTGGTAGGAGCAACTAATCGGCCACAAGAAATTGATGAGGCTGCCCGCAGAAGGTTGGTGAAAAGGCTTTATATTCCCCTCCCAGAAGCTTCAGCCAGGAAGCAGATAGTAATTAATTTGATGTCCAAGGAGCAGTGTTGCCTCCAAGATGAAGAAATTGAGCTGGTTGTACTGCAGTCTGACGGGTTCTCTGGAGCTGACATGACACAGCTGTGCAGAGAGGCCTCTCTTGGTCCCATTCGAAGCTTACAGACTACTGACATTGCCACAATAACACCAGATCAAGTTCGACCAATAGCTTACATTGATTTTGAAAATGCTTTTAGAACTGTGCGGCCATCTGTTTCTCCAAAAGATTTAGAACTTTTTGAAAACTGGAACAAAACTTATGGCTGTGGAAAGTAAATTGGCGCACTTGAAATTCAAGATGTCATCTTTGTCCTGCGGTCTTTTCTACTTTTAACAAGAAATACTGTTCGTTGTGTTTTGTGTATTCTGTCTGTTGTAATCCTTATGTGATATAATATAACAAAAAGCTAAACTTTGCAATGCCTAATTTAAAGTAAGCTTATTTTTTCTTCAGTTACCTGATGACAAACCTATTTACATGCAATGAGAAATGTTTTGTTTTTTTATGAGATCTTGTTAAGTTGTAGAATGTTGTAGAACGTTGTTCAAGTTGTAGAATCAGCTCAAATGGAAATGTAAAACAATTATTTGTAAATGAAGATAATATGTGATTTATTTATATTTCATTGAGTTTCTTGTGAAGACCCTATCAATCTTTATACTTACTGTTTGAATAAATTTAAGTCTTACCAAAACCTAGAGTGAAAGTGCCAGTTTTTACTTTATTCTGGTTTTTATTCTCTTTGTTTCCTCCTTAAACAGGGCTATAAAATACATTTAGAAATAGCAGGTAAAACTAGTATCAGATATAAAATTTAAAACCTTATGTGATATGAAAGGTAATAAGTATTGTACTTGTTCAAAGAGTGGTGTTTAAAATTAATATTGACACCACACCCTCTTTCAAAAATAAACATTTTCATATTTTATAGTGGATCTTTTTTATTTTCTAATAAATTAGTTTTTGTCACATATTTTATATAGGAGTAGGGTTGTGATCTGCATTCCCTTTTGTAATCTGCTTTTTTTTCTTTATATTATTTCCCATCACTTGTACCATCTTCCTTTTTAAGAGTGCTTTTACTTCATTTACTTCAGTTGCATGATGGTCTGTTGGTCCTCTGTTAGGGGCATTTAAGGCTAGACTGTTGATTTATCTTATTTATGTAATAAAAAGTTGAATGCAATGATGATTAAGATAACAGGTATACTGGTTGATAAAATTCTCTCTCTTTTTTTTTTTTGGTTTTTTTTTAAGTCATATCCGGTGATGCTCAGGAGTTACTCCTGGCTGTGCACTAACCGCTGTGCTATCACTCCGGTCCCAAGTAGAATTCCTGTATTAAAGATTATGAACATTTTGAATTCCTTTGGCATATGTTTTCAATTGTCCTTTTGTATTGCCTAGGATTTCCCCATTTGCACTGGCACCTTTAACATGCCAACATTGTTATTTTTTATAGTATCCTTTTTTTATTCCTTTATTTATAAAGTACTGAATCCTAGTGTTCTTGCTGCTTATGGACAATCCAGACAGAAATCCTTAGTCTCTTATAGGTTATAATGTCTTATAAAAGTTAAATTCTAGGGGCTGGAGCGATAGCACAGCAGGGAGGGTGTTTGCTTTGCACGTGGCCGACCCAGGTTCGATCCCTGGCATCCCATTTGGTCCCCCGAGCACTGCCAGGAGTAACCCCTGAGCATCGCAGGGTGTGACCCAAAAAACAAAGTTCTAACTTTTCTCTTGGAAACAACACAAATGAATAACAAATGTACAATAAAATTTTGATATGTAAGTTTATTTTAAATTTTATTCTTGGTCTACCTTGTATTGTTATACTTGTTCTAAAGCTTTTCTTCTACAATTTGGGAATCAGGACTGTGGTTCAGTGTAGTGGGTTCAATTCACTGCAAAAATAACAAGCAGGGAATGTCTTTTATAACTTTGTTTTCCCCCGTTGAACTATCTACTTGTCTTTTATTAGAATATGGGTATTAAACTTCTTGTGTTTCATTTTGAGTTATGTTTTACAGCCTTTAGGATTTTTCACAATATATTCATTGCAGTCCTTGTCCCTTTTTACTTATACACATGTTATTGGTTTTTCATCAGCAGCTTTTGCAGTCCTTACTGAACGCCAACCCCACCGAATTATATAGCATATGTTAAGTCCAAGAGAGAGAAACCTATTGACACTGTTCATGAACACATGAAATCTTTTTATGGTTTCAGCAACAGTGTAAATACAGCAGTACAAGTTTCCTGCTGTAGTAAGAGTCTTAACCTCTAAAAGAACCAAAAATAAAAAAAATTGACTAGAATGCAGTATCTAATGAGGACACTTGACTTTGAATGCAAGATGTATAATATCAAACTGTGGAGGGAGGGAGTAGGATATTACAAAGTTGTGGAGAATCTTTGATATTTAGGTGGTGATGAAGGTAAGGCTATATCAAAACTGAATTATCACAACTATTTTACTAAAAAGACGAAAAAAGGCTGTCAAGAAAATTCAAGTAAGGGTAGTTTCTACATCTACCTAAAAAGCATTTCTGATTATATGTGTCTGAGGCAGTTAGGTAGGAAGTTTCCTGAGACTCAGGTTTGAACTTTCTGTATTTTAATTATATTTGAATATTGGTACAACTTCTTTAATGCAATTTTTTGACATTCCATAATCTCTTTTTCTCCATTGTTTTGAAAGTTCAGTTCATTTTGTGCAGAATCTGCCTCTAAACACATAAATTGACAAAATGGAATTGCATAAAAAATCATGGGCTTGGTGGTTCTGTCATTTACAAGTTGTGACTCTGCACTTAATTGTTTAATCTTAATACTAAAATAAGAATATGCCTCAGGTTCCCAAAGTTATTTGACCTACTGTCCCCTTCTCAGGAAAATGTACTCCATGCCCCTCCTGGAAATCCATATTCTTTAAGCGAAGATACAGAAAGCAGCTGCCCACAGCACTGGGAACTACTGCTGCCTCTGCATTCCTCAGATACTCCTCTAGGGGGCATCATCTCCCACCTTGGAAAACACTGGTCTATATGGGTGAGAACTAGTTAATAGATGGTTAAAGTTCCATGTTTCCCAGTAATTCTGTTTTCATAGTGTCAAAGGCTTGTTTTAAGCTATGCTGCATGGCTATCTGATCTAACTTACTGTATTTGTGGTATTTGTATCTCATGGACAGTAATCCACCAACATTTATCCTAGAGCCTGTTTAAGTGTTAATAAAGCTATGTATTGAAACAGTAACACAGATGGTGAGGAGTAAAGTCAGCATAATATACACTTTGAAATGTATGAATCATTTCAGAAAAGAAAAAGCCTTGGAAGTCAGTTTTCAGTTTGCAGCATGTCTGAGCAAGCATACATTGGGCTGTGGGCTTAATCACGGGGTGGAGTCCAGCAACTTGCCGTTATCTGTGTGTCTCTATCTAATTGGAACTGTCCAATTCTGAAGGATCCAAGTCTATTCTGACTAGCCAAAAAAGCAAGTTTCCACTTCTTTGGTCATAGCTCTGTCATGCATGCACTAGTCATTTACAAGTTGTCATTGGATACAGCATATACAAATAAATGCTATAAGCTTATGGACTAATTCATGCCCACTCTTGTCACATCTCTTCCTAATAGCCCACCGCTTAGACTGATAATGTGCCTTGGGGAATATAACTGGCTGTTCTCTGGGCTTATTTCTGGCTTTGCATTCAGGGATCATTCCTGGTAGTGCTTGGGGAACCATATGTTGTATATGGGATTGAGTTCAGGTCAGCTGCATGAAAGACAAACACCTTGTGTGCATGCTATCTGGCCCTAATTGATCATTTTGAAAGTAGTAGTTCAGGTAAAAAACCCTCCAGTAGATTCTAATGGAAATAAAATTCAGATTGTTTCTAAGAGTTAAACATCATTACTTCACTCCTTCATTCCTTCTCACCTTCCTTTTCACCTCTTTGCTTCTTTTTCTTTCCCTCTTTCCATTCAGGTGTGGTGGGCAGAATTCTAAAGTGCTACAAAATTCTTATCCCCTGTTTATTAATAAAACACTAATGTAGGCATTGCTTGGGAAGAACTTTGCAGCTGTCAGATAGTAAAAAGCCCCAAAATAGGGATAGGGAGAGTATTCTGGATACTTATGCAGGCCTTCGCTAAGTACATCTGTCAAAGAAAGTAAAGAATGTTCTCTGGGTGGTTAGAGAAGAAGGAAAGCAGAAGAGGCAGAAAGAAGAAAGATGCATCAGGAAGTCAGATTCCAAGTGAATCCATTTTGTGAATGAATTTGATAGGCCTTCAAAACTCTGAGGTTTAGTGTGGTTCAGTTGGGACTAAAATTTTTTTAAAACCTTTTTAGATACAACAGGCTCAAAAATGGTCACATATATTTAGATGGGAAAAGAAAATCTTTAAGGAGCTTCTAGGCAAGATGAAAAATGAATCAATAGAGAAGTCAACAATTGAGTATAAACTAACAGGCAGAAACAAGAGAACCAGTAAACCTTTAGAATAATTTTGGAATATATGCTTATGAAATTAAACAAAAATGTAAGGCATGAACTTTGTAAATAATCCAGAACTTAAAATCTAAGGAACTGGAACAAGAGAAAGATTACTCCCTGCCAGCGAGTTGCTTCACATTTTTTTAAAAAACACCATGATTTACAAAGTTGCTCATAGTACAGTTGTCTCAAGTATTCAACATTTCAACACCAGTCCCACCATCAGTGAGCCCTAACCGCCATCAAAGACCCTTGTTTTCCACCCATTCCCCATCCCCATGCCCATTCCCTTAGCTGGCACTAATTATGTTGCTTATTACACATATTTTGGAATGATGTTGATAAAGTCATGACCTTTTACTGGGTTATGTGCGAATTGAACCATCTGTGTTACTAATTTCTCTACTGAATTTAATAAACGTAGTGGGCTTCTCAATTTTTTAACGAAGATGTTCATGTCAATTTCTTATAAATATTCAATATTCAGTCCCAAACCCACCACCATTACAACTACTGACAATTCAAATCTTTGCAATCACTGTTGGAGTCTGTCCTAAACAGACACTAAATAATTTATATTGTTTGATAGAGCTAATTTGCTGAATATGGTCAAGAAATGTATTCTTAGAAAATAGTGAGGATTATTCAGTCTCACTCTGGATCAATTGGGCCATTAAGCCCTTTCTATAAGAAATTACTGATAGGTTGCGATAGAATAGACATTCTGACTACATATATTTGCTAGTGGATGCCTTATACGTACATCTATTAAATATGCTGTAATACTTGGTATGTCAGTACACCAGAGTTCGAGATGTGACTCCAAGAATTCCAGAGATTGTAACTGAGTTATTGATCTCTGAAAATTTATATAGCAATCTCTTGACCATGTCCTGTAGATGATTACTTTGGCACCTGAGGTAGTTCATGGGTGCGGCCAGAAGTCCTTCTGAAGAACAGGGAGATGTGGGAAATGGGCCCATCTCCAACTCCCAAGAAAGTCTGGAGAATTCAGTCACAGAAACTCACATATCTGAGTTTTTCAGCAGGTTCACTCATGAATATATATTTGAGTTAAGGTGATAGATAGATAGATAGATAGATAGATAGATAGATAGATAGATAGATAGATAGATAGATAGATAGATAGATAGATGATAGCTAGATAGATAAAGTCAAATATATAGATAGACAAAATCTTTGTGTGTTAGGGAAATTTTTACAGTTTGTGACATCTTTGTGACAGGATTTTTGGGCTGTGCTGAGACTTGTGAAAAGCTGGTTTATTTTTATAGGTTGTAAGGAAAGCAAATATAGGAAAACTCAGACCAATCTCAGAAACAGCATCACACGTTACTCAGAACAGCAGTTCTTCAGGAGCTTTTATTATTACCTGGTTCTGGGGAGGACACAGACTATGACATGGGATTTGGCATCTTGACCTTTTCAGGTAAACTGGTAAGAGAAATATTAGAATTGAAAACATCTTTGTTTTGCTTCCTGCTCTGCAGGCTCCATCTGGCAGAACAGTCTTGCTTTCTGTTGGCAGGAGGCAAACCCAGCTTGAAAGGAATGTGAACTATTCTCCATAAATGAAAGAGATAATTAAAACAAACAAAAGTAACGGGGAGGGGGTGGGTGGGTGGTGTGGAGTAATAGCACAGCGGGTAGGGCATTTGCCTTGCATGCAACAGACCCAGTTTTGATCCCTGGCATCCTAGATGATTCCCTGAGCACCTCCAGGAGTAATTCCTGAATGCAGAGCCAGGAGTAACCCTGAGCATCCCAGGTGTGACCCCCCCCCAAAAAAAAAATAAGGTAACAAGGGGCTGGAAAGTAGGTACGGTGGGCAACCTGGGCAACTTGCCTTGTACATCAGCCAACTCTGGTTCATTCCCCAATACCTTATAGGGTTTCTTGAGTTTCATGAGAAGTGATTCCTGAGTACGGGGCCAGAAGTAAAGCCTGAGAACAGCTGAACATGGCTCAAAACCCACCACCACCAATAGCATTGCTTCCCCTGAAACAGAAACAACAGCAAAAAATCAGTAATGATTTAGCTACATAAGGGAGGGAGGAAAGTAGGCAAGGTGAGATTAGAGGAGGAACCCCAGAGGAAAATTCCTAAAGAATGGGCTCAGGATATACAGAAAATTCTGTCAACAAATGTCCTGCTCATTTCCAGCACCATTTTTTTTTCCCATCTTGTATGTTGAGCCCAAGATAGAATGCTACCTGTCTTCTGAGTAGGTAGAGACATACAAAAGGAAGTTTTCCACTTTTCCTGGTCTTTCTACTTAAGGATACCCCATTCCCTTTTCCCTAGACTTCCCTTTTCTCAAAGGTTTTGCTGAATTTGGTCATCTTGTCTCAAGACTGTTTCAGTTTCTTTTTTTTTTTTTTTTTTTTTGTCTTTTTGATCTGGGAGTCTGGGTCAGCCGCATGCAAGCAAATGCCCTACCCTCTGAACTATCGCTTTGGGCTGACTGTTTTCAATCTTGACTGCCTGAGAACAAGCCCCTGAGCACCCTGTAACAATAAAACATTTATGTGTATATATGTCACATGCAAGAGCAAATGCTTTGTTCAGTAGAAATAGGATATATATCAGAAATGAGCCCAAAAATCCCAAATCATGAAAATAAAACTATATCAACTCAATTACGGAGAAAAAATGTAAGGAAATAAGATGGAGGGGTGGAGAGAGAGAGGGAGAGAGTACAGGGATTTAGGCAAGGTGCTTACTCTGCAGTTGGTTGACTCTTTTTTATTTCTCTCAGTGCTGGCACCACAGTGCCACGGTGCTGGTGTCCCTGGACCACTAGAAATGACCTCTACACAGCCAGGAGTAATCCCTGAGCACCTCTGGCTGCACACATTACCCACCAAACAAAAATGCTTGATTCAATTATATTATCTTTAAGAAGTGAAACATAAATGAGGAAAATAAAGTCATAGAGAAAAACCTATCAGGAAAGTACAGTGGGAGTTGGGACCAGAAACCCTAACAGGAGAGAGAGTAGCAATTGTAAGAGGAAAAATAATTTATACTCACAAAATTATGCTACTTTTTGTTTTACCATATAAGCCCATACACATAGCCAAGAACATCCAACTGTGAAATATAAACGCATACACACAAAAGGATCATTTTAATCCTCTCGTGCACTTTGTCGGCAGAGATTTAAAGAGTGAGGCATGGCGACCATGGTGGACTGGGCAGAGGACCAGAGGTGCTTCTAACTTTCCTGGAAGAAAATTTGATGATGTACCCCAAAGATGATTCTACTGCTAGGAAATGAGTGCATCAACGAGCTCTCTGAAATCGCCAACCATTTCTATAGTGATTAGTTGGTCCTGCTCCATTAGCTTTTATGGAGGCATCCAAACATGATGCAGGTAATTAAAAATCAAAGGGGGGGGGTTTGGGGGGGGGGGGGGGAAGTAAAAAAAAAAAAAAATTTTTTTTTTTTTTTTTTTTTTTTTTTATATCTTTCGGGGGTATTATAAATAAAAAAGTGTGAGAGGGAATTGACTCGAAGTTGTGGTGCACATACTCAACAAATGTGGGGAAAGACCTAAGTTTAATCCCCAGTGTAGCATGCCCTCCCACGCCCCATCCCAGCCAAGCATAACCTGGCATGACCATGGTGGCCTCAAGCACTGTGATACTGATGTGTTGCCAACCAGTGAGAAACAGGCTCATACTTCTTGATCCTTACTCCCATACTAGCACTGCTAGGTGTGCCCCCAACAGAAAAAAAAAAGAAATTGAGTACATGTATGTAATACACTGATGGAGAGAGCCTAGCTCTGCTATTAATGAAAAAATGTTTCACAATAATATTATGGGTAGACACACTTTGTTTATGCAAAAGAATGGAAACAAGTTTCAGAAGGATGTATGATAGCAAATTAGCAATAGCCATTTTAGGGGGAGTTATTGACAGAGTTGGGATTCTCTCATTTGACTGTAATTGCTGGCAAACATAAAGAGCTGCTCTTTTTTGTGAGTTTTGCAAATGCAATAAAATAGTATTTTTATGTAATTTGCTAATAATGGAATAGTAAGTTTTAAAGTCATAAGACTCTCTACATTTGTTAGAAAGCAATGGAAATATCAAAGCTAAAATTTGCAAGAGTTTTTATAAATTCCTCTCAGTTGATGACCAAATAAAAAATAAATCTTAAAATATATAGGTGGAAAGGCTCCGTGTTTTGCACATGTGTAAAATTGTATTTAGAAGCAAACTCTTCAGAATCAGAATATCTAAAGCAATAGTCATTCATTCAAGTCATTCTAAATTGAGCAAAACCATCAAAATTGCTTTAAATAGTAGCTGTGAGGAGAATACAGAATTTAGCTGCATGTTAAAACTGAATACTCAGAAACCCACTTTATGAAGGAATCTGTGAGCAAGAAACTTACATACATACCATTACGTCTGTGAATATAGAAGGAGCCACATTTAATCCTGGAGTTTAGGACAGAGATAATGTTCAACTCTCAAATATAGAAAAAAAATGGCATGACCACACAGATGCTTCTGACCCAGTGCAACAATGCAACCTCAAATGTATGATAAGCTTATGGAGACATAATTTCACAAAATACAGAAAATTGCTGTAAAACTAGCGAATGATTGCAATTTAAGGGAAATGGTGCAGATAAATCTACTTTAATGGATAAGTTTAGTAGATGCAAAATAAATATGTCACTCGTTCATTATTTATTCTTTTCAAGCAGCCAAAATTAGAGTGGAAATGCACATGATCTTCAATCTGCAATTGTATACATAGAAATGAAAACAAAATTGTTTTTCCTAAACCATTTTAGGTCCTTGGAAAAACTCAATCCTGGTGTAATAATTAATTTCAAAGGCTCTTTCTAAATCTCCTTCAGTTCCTAGATTCTACACAATCTATTGTACACAATCCTTGTATAATATAGTACCTATTTGTTACTAAATGGAATTCCCAAATTATCTTTTGATCATATGAGTCTCTGGACCCTAAGGCTCAATCAATGTTTCCATTCAGTCAAAATATTTTCTTTTGGTGGGTGGGAAGATTGCACAGAGAGTTTTGGCTTTGCTACCAGACAAAAGAGGCAAATGACTGTGAGTTCCACCAAAGTATCCTCAAAAGGATCTGATACCTTCCACCTTGGTGATTCTTGGTTTCTTGAGCAATGTAGTTAAGTAAAAAAGCAAGCCAGCTTTCATTTTCAGCAGCCCCAATAGATTAGAAAAGGGAACTGAAAGGTAAACTAGACTTTTATTACTTATTCAAATAGGATTCACATCATAGTTATTTTAAGGAATGTGACTTTTTACAATAATTTTTCCTCGATTAGAATATATATACTACCTTAAAACACATGGTTCTTAATTTTCTAGCTAAATTATGATTTTTTTAAAGCAAGGAAATAAATTCCTTGTTGATTTAATAACTGATGCTATCAGCTTCAGGTATGAGCCTCTTCAAAATTAATGATTAGCCTTAATCAGGAGAAAATGTAAACACAAAGCTGGATTTCGCGTGTAAAAAGCTCCAACACTTTTCCTAACTGAATTTCATACTTTTCATAATTCACTATTCATAATTCACTTTTCCATACTGAATTATGAAAGTATGTACAGGCCCAGACTCCAAAAGTAAAACAACTGAAACCTGCTCTTTGTGGGGGGGGTGGGGGAAACTATAGAGAATAAAATTCTAGATAACAGAATTTAAGAAATCTTTATGTTTCTTATCCCTTTTATTTATTTGTTTGTTTGTTTATTTATCTATTTGCTTATTTGTTTTTTGCTTTTTTGGTCACACCTGGCAATGCTCAGGGGTTACTCCTGGCTATTTGTTCAGGAATTACTCCTGGAGGTGCTCGAGGGACCATATGGGATGCTGGGAATTGAACACAGGTCAGTCGTGTGCAAGGCAACCGCCCTACCCACTGTACTATTGCTCCAGCCCTCCTTATCTCTTTTAATGTTCTCTGTCCTTTGATTTAGTGAGTGTGGGGGGGGGGTGGGTGGGTGGGTGGGTGGGTGTGTGAGTGAGTGTGAACATCACACCTAGTGGTGCTCAGCTGTTAGTACTGGCAAAGTACTAGAGGGTGGGGCTCACTACCAGTGTTGCTCCAGGAAAACAGAGCACTAGGTATGGTAGCTCGGCTCCGCAGACCTCCAAACTACTTCCGTGAACTTCATTTTTTCATGAGGACAGTACTTTGTTTCTTTGGGTTTTTTTTTTTATAGTTTTTAAAAAATTTTTTTTATTATGCCACTGTGAGACATGCAATTACAAAGGTGTTCATAATTGGTTCTTGGTAATACAGTATTCCAGCACCCATCCCTCCACCAGTGCCCCATTTCCACCACCAGTGTACCCCCCCCCCGCCCACCCCCAGGCTAACTCAATAGCAGGTAGCCCCTTTTCCTCTCTCTCTCTGTCTCTCTCTCTGTCTCTGCATCTCTCTCCCTCTTCTTTTACACATTGTGGCTAGCCCTGCAGATATTTAGAGTTTAAAACTTAAGTCTCTTTGTGTATATTCAATGGTGAGTTTTAATCTGCCATTACCATTTCCCACACTTAGTAAAACACTGGTATCTATTTATATCCTATTAATGAATGCAGTCATTCTATATCTGTCCTTTTCCTTCTGACTAATTTCACTCAGCATGATAGTCTCCATGTCCATCCATTTGCAGGTAAATTTCATAATTTCATCTTTTCTGACAGCTGCATAGTATTCCATAGTGTAGATGTACCACAGTTTCTTTAGCCAGTCCTCTGTTCTCGGGCATTTAGGTTGTTTCCAGATTCTAGCTATTGTGAATAGCACAGAGATGAAAAAAGAAGTGCAGATAGTGTTTCTGCTATGTGTTTTTCGGTGTCTTGGGTGTATTCCCAGGAGTGCTATTGCTGGATCAAATGGGAGCTTAATATCTAGTTTTCGGAGGAATTCCCATATTGTTTTCCAAAAGGGCTGGACCAGTCGGCACTCCCACCAACAGTGGATGAGAGTCCCTTTTTCCCCATATCCACGCCAGCACCGGATGTTTTTGCTGTTTTGGATGTGTGCCAGTCTCTGTGGTGTGAGATGGTACCTCATTGTTGTTTTTTTTTTTTTTTTTTTTTCATTTTTTTTTATTTATTTTTTTTTTTTTTTTAATTTTACAATTACAAAGATATACAATTAAAAGTTCATATTTGGGTTTTGGTCATACAGTGTAGCAGCACCCATCCCGCCACCAGTGCCCATCTCCCACCACCAACGTCCCCGGTTCCCCCCCCCTCCCCCCCCCCCCCCCAGCCCTCCTCCATGGCAGGTTCTTTATTTCTTTCCCATTTCTCTATCTTCTCTTTTCCTTCCTCTCCAGACTATGGATTACAGACATACATTAAAGGGTTGTCATGTGTATCCTTTTGCCTCTATTTGCATCTCCCTGATGATTAAAGATGAAGAGCACTTTTCATATGCCTTTTGGCCATTCGAATTTCTTCTTTTTGGAAGCTTCTGTTCATTTCTTCTCCCCATTTTTTGATGGGGTTGGCTGTTTTTTTCTGGTGAAGGGATACCAGTGCCTGATATATCCTGGATATTAGCCCCTTGTCAGATGGGTATTGGGTGAATATCCTTTTCCACTCTGTGGATTGTTTTTGTATCTTGGTCACTGTTTCTTTTGAGGTGCAGAAGCTTTTCAATTTTCTATAATCCCATTTGTTTATCTTTGCTTCCATTTGCTTGGTCAGTGGTGTGTTGTCTTTAAAGATACGCTTTAGTTTCAATGTCGTAGAGAGTTTCTCCTATGTTTTCTTTGATGTACCTTATAGATTCATGTCTGATGTTGAGATCTGTAATCCATTTGGATCTGACTTTTGTGCATGGCGTTAGAAGGAGGTCTAAGTTCATTTTTTTACATGTAGCTTCCCAGTTTTCCCAGCACCATTTGTTGAAGAGACTTTCTTTGCTCCACTTAATATTTTTTGCTCCTTTATCAAAGATTACGTGGTTGTATATTTGAGAGTGTGTTTCAGGATATTCAATTCTATTCCATAGGTCTATGGGTCTGTCTCTATACCAATACCACACTGTCTTAATTACAACTTCCCTGTAGTAGAGCGTGAGGTTGGGGAAAGTGATACCTCCCATCTTCTTTTTCCAAGGATTGCTTTAGCTATTCTTGGGGGTTTATTCCATACAAATTTCAGGAGTGTTTGTTCAATTTCTTTGAAGAACAACATGGGTATCTTTATAGGGACCACACTGAATTTGTATAAAGCTCTAGGGAGTATTATCATTTTGATAATTTTAATCCTTCCAATCCATGAGCAGGGAATGTGTCTCCATTTCCTCAGGTCCTCTTTTATTTCCTGAACTAATGTTTTGTAGTTTTCTTTGTAGAGATCCTTTACATTCTTTGTCAAACTGATTCCTAGGTATTTGATTTTCTGTGGCCCAATTCTGAATGGGATAGTTTCTTTAATGTCCCTTTCTTCTCTTTCGCTGTTTGCATACAGGAAGACCATAAAATCCTGACAAAACACAAAAAAAAAATACAAATTTGAAACTATTGAGAATATTATCCATATATGGTATAATAGTTTTTCATTCTCTTCTTTCTTCTACTTTCTCTTCCTTTATTCCATATATTTGCTATTTTTTTCTTTAAGCATTATCTAAGGTTTCCTCATCAGTGTCATAAAATAGTCTTTTAATTTCATGGTTTCTTAATTTTACTCTAGGCACCATGGCTTACAAGACTGTTACTAGTTGGGTTTGGTACAGGAAGCATCCCAGCACCACACCCTCACTAGTGGGTTGCTTCCTTCGTCCCAGTGACCTTCCTCCCACCTTTTTGTAATAAACTTCCTACTGAGGAACAGTTTTCTTTCAGTCGCCTTTGAGAATTTGTGATTCATTTTTTTTTTTAAGGAAGCCCTATTTTTTAAAGTATTTTATTATACCACCGTGAGATATACAAATAAAAAGATATACAATTAAAAAGTTCATATTTGGGTTTTGGTCATACAGTGTTCTAGCACCCGTCCCTCCACCAGTGCCCATCTCCCACCATCAACGTCCCGGTTCCCTCCCCCCTTCCCCCAGCCCCCTCCATGGCAGGTTCTTTATTTCTTTCCCTTTCTCTCTCTCTTTTCCTTCCCTTCCAGACTATGGATTACAGAACATACATTAAGAGGTTGGCATGTGTATCCTTTTGCCTCTATTTAATGCTCAGTTCTAGGTTGGCATTAGTACCCTCGACAATTATTAGCACACTGTTCCATTTTCTGTCTTACCTAATCTCTGACTCCCACACGTTTGTGATAATTTTCACTTTTGACAAGACCTCCTGATATATGTTTCACTTTACCTTGGATATTGGTATCATCATATGTATATATATATATTTATGCCATGCAAATAAATGCAGTCATTCTGTATCTGTCTCTCTCCTTCTGGCTAATTTCGCTCAACATAATCTTCTCCATGTCCATCCATTTATAGGCAAATTTTATGACTTCATTTTTCCTAATAGCTGCATAGTATTCCATTGTGTAGATGTACCAAAGCTTCTTTATCCAGTCATCGATTTTCGGGCACTCTGGTTGCTTCCAGATTCTGGCTATTGTGAATAATGCTGCTATGAACATAAAAGTAGGGATGGTGTTTCCGCTGCGTATTTTTTGGTTTCCCAGAGTAGATTCCCAGGAGTGGTATGGCTGGGTCAAATGGGAGTTCAATTTCTAGTCTTTGGAGGAAAGTCCATATTGTTTTCCAGAAAGGCTGTACCAGTCGGCATTCCCACCAACAATGGATGAGTGTCCCCTTTTCCCCACATCCACGCCAGCACTTGTTGTTCTTGCTCTTTTGAATATGTGCCAGTCTCTGTGGTGTAAAGTGGTATCTCATTGTTGTTTTGATTTGCATCTCTCTGATGATTAGTGATGATGAGCATTTTTTTTCATGTTTTTTGGCCATTCGAATTTCTTCCTTGCTGAAGTTTCTGTTCATTTCTTCTCCCCATTTTTTGATGGGGTTGTTTGTTTTCTTCTTGTAAAGTTCTACCAGTGCCTGATATATCCTGGATATTAACCCCTTATCAGATGGGTATTGGGTGAATATTCTTTCCCATTCTGTGGACTGCTTTTGTATCTTAGTCACTGTTTCTTTTGAGGTGCAGAAGCTTTTTAGTTTCATGTAGTCCCATATGTTTATGTTTTCTTCTAGTTGCTTTGTTAGTGATGTTTCACCTTTGAAGATGCCTTTAGCTTCAATGTCGTGGAGGGTTTTTCCTATATTTTCTTCAATGTACTTTATGGATTCAAGTCTGATATTGAGATCTTTAATCCATTTTGATCTGATTTTTGTGCATGGTGTTAGACACAGGTCCAAATTCATTTTTTACATGTTGCTGCCCAATTTTCCCAACACCACTTGTTGAAGAGGCTTTCCTTACTCCATTTTAGACTCATTGCTCCTTTATCAAAGATTAAATGATCATGTGTTTGAGGTTGGGTCAATCAACATAATACATCATATCAATAAAAGAAAAAATAAAAACCATATGATCCTTTCAATAGACGCAGAAAAAGCATTTGACAAGATCCAGCACCCTTTCATGATTAAAACCCTCCAGAAAATGGGAATTGAAGGGACTTTCCTCAAGATAGTTACAGCCATCTACCAAAAGCCCACAGCAAGCATCATTCTAAATGGGGAAAAGTTGAAAGCCTTCCCCCTGAGATCAGGGACAAGACAAGGTTGCCCACTCTCCCCTCTTCTATTCAATATAATACTGGAAGTACTTGCCATAGCACTCAGAGAAGAAAAGGACATCAAGGGCATCCAGATAGGCAAGGAAGAAGTCAAGCTATCATTATTTGCAGATGACATGATATTATACTTAGAGAACCCTAAACTCTCTACCCAAAAAACTCCTAGAAACAATAGACGCATATAGTAGAGTGGCAGGGTACAAAATCAACACCCAAAAGTCAGTGGCTTTCCTATATACAAATAACGAAAGAGAAGAAAGGGATATTAAGGAAACCATTCCATTCACAATTGTGCCACAGAAAATCAAATACCTAGGAATCAACTTACCCAAGTATGTAAAGGACCTGTACAAAGAAAACTACAAGACACTGCTCCAAGAGATAAAAGAGGACACAAGGAAATGGAAACACATTCCCTGTTCATGGATGGGGGAGAATCAACATTGTCAAAATGGTAATACTCCCTAGAGCTCTGTACAGATTCAATGCAGTCCCTATGAGGATACCGATGACATTCTTCAAAGAAATTGACCAAACGCTCCTGAAATTTGTATGGAACAATAAACCCCCAAGGATAGCTAAAGCAATCCTCGGGAAAAAGAAGATGGGAGGCATCACCTTTCCCAACTTCAAACTGTACTACAAGGCAGTAGTAATTAAAACAGCATGGTATTGGAATAAAAACAGACCTGTGGACCTATGGAATAGAATTGTGATTCATTTTTAAATTAAAGCACTTTCTTTATATCTCACATCTGAGAGAGATCATTCTGTTTTTGTCTCTTTCCTTGTGTTTAATGTCATTAAAAAAAATCCCTACCTGCTCTCCTTCCTTCATTATTGTTGATGATGTTCAAATGGCTGGTTGTTGAGTATTTTGCTTTTCAGGACTAACACATCAGATTGAGCTGCTCACACATTCCACAACAGTGCTCACTGAGGTCTGTAATCCTTCAGTTGTGTTGCTTGCACATATACTCACTGGGGTCACGCTCTTTTGTTGTGGCACAGAAGTTGCAGTGCAAGCTCACAGTAGTGCTCACACCCACACTTGACAGGAATTTTACTTCCTGTTCATGATGCTAATGGGTCTTTTGATTGTGGTACTTATCAGAGGCACACCTTTTTGAGGGGCTGATACACAACCTGGCTGCAACTTCGGTGTGATTTTTGTCTTCTTGACTTTAGGCACAGTTATTTTGTGTCCCAGCATGCTAGTTTATCTTGGATAGATTCATGCCCTGGAAGAGAACATGTACCAATGTATTGGGAGGATCACACACACGCTCACACACACTAACATACACACTCCATACACACACTCATATGCAAACACTGTAATTTTTCTACACACATAAACTCATTTTTTCTGTTTTTTATTTTAGGGCTAATATTTGTTAATTTTTTTTGAGGTCTAGTTGATCTATTTTAGTAATGAAAAGGGATATTAAAATCATCTAGTATTGTGTTGCTGATTATAACTTTCTTCTATTAATAGTGACTATATATATAGACAAGTGATAGACAAGTGATACAAGTGATGTATATATATAGATATAGATATATACAGATATTATTTGGAGGTTTTGAGGAAGGGAAAGAGGGAAAGAAAGTGAGAAAGAGTACACATCTCATGAGGGGAGAAGCGGCACCAAATGTGTCCAGCCAGGTGGGCACAAGCAGGACATGGCTTGGGCAGCATATGCACCAGCGCCTATATTTTGATGCTCCTTGATTTGGTGCATGTATGTTAATGTGTGAAATCTGAGGTGTAGATTTATTGAGCATCAATGTCATCACTGTCTTTATCACCTTTTTATAATTTCTAATATAAAAAATTGTTTATGATCTGCACTCGCCTAAATTCAGGGCGTACTCCCTGCTCTACACTCAGGGATTACCCTGGAGGGGGTGGAGTGCTGTGGATCAAACCCAGGCCAGCCAGTCTTGTGCGAGGCAAGTGCTTTACCTCTATACTGTCTCTCCGGCCCTACACCAGATTTTTTGAAGACTACTATATGCCTGTATGATTGTGATTTTTTAAAAATCTTGTGTATATCATGATAGTTCCTGTATGTCTCCTGTATGGAGAGAGGAGGTTGGGTTCAATTTTCTGATACAACCAAGGTTAATTGTCAGTATTTACCACTAGGTGGCAAGCTTCTCTTGGCTTCCCAGGGACCCGGAAGGCCCTCCCACTATTCTGTACATCCCTTTGAATTCGGTATCATTTTTTTCTCAGAAGTTAGCAAATTTTCAATGATTTTATAAAAATATCAATTTGTGTTTTCTTAAGTTTTGTATATATTTTTAAATATATTTCTTGTTGGGAATTCTACTTATAAAATTGACCCATTATGCTGCTATATGAGAAAACAAAAGCAAAAATAGAAAACAAAAGAAACTGACTACTTTTCAAGTGAATTGTTTTCCTGATCAAGTAGAAAACTATTTTGAAGAAATGCAGTCTGCATGTTTTCTGAACTTCTTGATTTTCAGAGTGTATCTGAGTTCTGAGTATAGAGAAATGGTACACAAAATGATCCTTAGTCTAAGATTTATCTAAGTCTATCTAAAATCTACCTTCTTTTTAGTCTGTCTTTACAGTATTTTTGTAGAACTGAGTTATATTAAATGACAATCCAATCTATTTTAAGAGAAATGAAATAATTCATAAATTAAACAGCTTTCATTCTAGTAAGTAGAAGTTACTGCAAAGTGTTGCACAAAATGGAAGAAGATATGGTAAAAAGGATGAGACAAAGTCATGAAATATTGAAAAGTAGATTATTTCAGGGAAAACCATCTTGACTTCGATTAGTTTAATCAAGAACATTTCACTAATACTGGTCAGAAAAATTATTGATTAGTTTAAAATTTCATTTTTTGGGAAAATTTTTCTTCCTTCATCCATCCTTCCTTCCTTCCTTCCTTCCTTCCTTCCTTCCTTCCTTCCTTCCTTCCTTCCTTCCTTCCTTCCTTCCTTCCTTCCTTCCTTCCTTCCTTCCTTCCTTCCTTCCTTCCTTCCTTCCTTCCTTCCTTCCTTCCTTCCTTCCTTCCTTCCTTCCTTCCTTCCTTCCTTCCTTCCTTCCTTCCTTCCTTCCTTTCTCTTTCATTCTCTCCCTCTCTTCCTTTCTCCTGATTTTTTCTTCTACTTCTCTTATACACTCCTTTGTTGTCTTCTTTTTTCAGACAGTTGTTGTTTTACACGTCAGAGGAGTTAGAAACTGCCTGGACTTTTTCTACACGAACCTGGTATGTTACAGCTCTGGCTGTGTCTGAGATCCTCATGTGGAACTTTCTAGAGTTGTACTGTGTTGGGACCAGAGGGCTATGGGAACCAGCAGGTTTCTCTGAAGACAGTACCAGATGATCTGAGTTGTCGTTTGTGTTCAAGCCCTTTGATACCAGAAGCTGAACTCCAGGGAGATGGGGAAGCTGGCCAAGGGAAGATCCTCCCAGGCTCCGGGAATTCGAACATGGTGTGAATGTGTGGAAATAGTGCTTTCACAAGGAACATTTCTCTAACTGCAAAGGAAATTAGGCAAGCAGTTTGTTTAGTAGAAGCAGAAGCAAGAGGAAAGTGATTTGTCTTCTTTTCCTCTTTTGCTCCAGAAAGGAGCATGGTCCTGCACAATCTACCAGCTGGGTGTAGCAAGCCCTGCCCTGTTTGCTGGAAATCCCACCCTCCCTGCTCTGCCCCTCTGTTGTGCAGGTTGCTATTTCCTGGAAGGGACTGGAGGTCACTGGAGAACCCAGTCAGGTTTCAGCCTCGTGAGAACAGGATTGGAAACCTCAGAGATCTTCGGTCTCCCGCTCCAGGGAAATGAAATCCCTCATCCTTGCCTACACCTTGACTGACCCAATGGTCTGCTTTAGAAAAAGTTGTTTCCTTGCTGCAGAGGGAAAGGCCAGGTCCCTAAGGAGAAAGTGAAAACTGTTGCAGTATTTGATTATGGAAGGCAGCCTTTGGTATCCCATACCCCAGGGCAGGTTTGGTCAGGAGCAAAGTGCCAGCATTTGGTTCATTTGTTGAGGGAATTAATCTCTGCCTGGTTCCTTCTGTGTCAGGACTTGTACTTGACATTGGGCGTTAGGGAAAATACAAGTCTTATTTGCTCTCTACTATTGCAAAGAGAACGCCCCTCCTTTGCACTGTCCATTATTGCTGTTACTGTTGCACGTGGCGTATTGAATAATAGGTATGTGAATATTGTAATGGAAAGACAAGAATACTCTCTTTTGTTTACTTTTAATGAGTTTAAAAATAATGTGTGACTAGTGGATTTTTTTATAGGTATTTTATTATACCACCGTGAAATATACAATTACAAAGATGTTCATATTTGGGTCTTGGTCATACAGTGTTCCAGCACCCATCCGTCCACCAGTGCCCATCTCCCACCACCAGTGTCTCGGTTCCCTCCCCCTCCCCCAGCCCGCCTCCATGGCAGGTTCTATATTTCTTTCCCTTTCTCTCTATCTCTTTCTCTTTTCCTTCCCTTCCAGATTGCAGATTACAGAACATACATTAAAGGGTTTCTTTAAATCAATGAATGTGAGACAGAGCGGCATCTTGTAATCTCTACAAACCTCAATGAGCTTGGTTACTGTGTGGATATGGTTGATTGTGCTGAATCCTTTCCGGAAGCCAGCTTGCTCGCATGGTTGCCCTTCATCTAGTGTTCTGCCAATCCTGTTTAGGATGACTAGAGTGAACAGCTTGTAGATGACGGACAACAGGCAGATGGGGCATAAGTTGTCGATGTCGTGAATGTCTCCCTTCTTGAACAGTAGAACTGTCCTGCTGGTTTTCCATTGGGAGGGCACCTTGCATTCGGACAGGTAGCGTGTGAAGAGCCGAGCTAGTGTATTGATGAGTACTGATGGCAGGTTCTTCAGGTGTTCGGGTCTGACTTTGTCTGGGCCTGGTGCTGTTCCCTTCTTTACTGATGAAATGGCATGTCGGATTTCAGAAGGGAGAACATTGGGAATGACATATCCATCCTGTGGAATTTGGTATGTGGGCATTGGTGAATTTGTCGCTATCAAAGAGATCTGAGTAGAAGTAATGGATAATCTTCTCCATTGCCTTTCTAGAAGATGTGATAGATCCATCAGGGTGTCGGAGGGCAGTCATCTTGGTCTTATAGTTGGCGAAGAACAGGTGGGCTGTGCGAATGCTTTTTGCGGCTTCTGCTGCATCTTCCAGTATTTCTGCTCTTCTCTCTTTGAGGTCTTCCTTTATCGCTTCTCTCCACCTCTTTGCAAGCTTGGACGTTAGCATTTGGTCGCCTGAGGCTTGGGCCTTGCCACGTTGGCGAATGAGCTAGAGAATTTCTGAAGACAGGCGTCCTTTTGTGTCTTTCTCTCTCTTGGCATTCTTCGCACAATCATGGAGGTGCTGAACCAGTCGGTTGTATTCTTCATCGATGTCGTCAATGATGGTATCTTCCCATGTTGCCGCAATGGTGCCAAAGAGTTCCCAGTTAGTGGACATTCTGGGAGTTCTCTTCTTAAACTTTGCAGCCTTTCCCTCCCCATTGCGGGAAGTAGAGTTTTTCATGAAGGAGATGGTGGTCTGATCCTGTTTGGAATTTGGGGACGACAGCAACATCAGTCAGACAAAACCATCGATTGAAGATGATGTGGTCAATTTCATTGTGGAACTGTCCACCAGGAGATTCCCATGTCCAACGTTTGGCTTCAGCTTTCTGGAACTGTGAGTTCCCATGAATGGTCTTGGTGGACATGATGAACTCAGATAGTCTCTCACCCTGTTCCTTCCATTCTAGGCCATGGGTCCCGATGTGGAGTTCTTCAGCCGATCTCGGTCCTATCTTGGCATTAAAATCACCGACTATGATCTTGTAGAAGGTGTGATCTTTTTTTATAGAACTCCTCCAGTTCCATGTAGAATCATTTCTCAATCTTCCTTGTATGTGGATGTTGGTGCGTAGACAATGAAGATAGAAATTGCTGGCAGTGGCCACATCTCTTCAAGTGTAATCGTCCTATTCGGTTTGTTAGGCATTCAAATGAATCAATGGTGACGGCCATGTTCGTGTTGACAAGGACACCAATGCCACTGATGCCTCTTTCGTCGCATGTTCCAAGGAACAATTCTTCTCTGGTGTCAAATACAGCGTGATGCGACTGGCGCCCCCTCATCTCAGTCAGACCAATGATGTCGTACTTGACCTTTTGCACTTACGCCATCAGATCCTTGATATATGCTTCCGATGCCAGCGTACATGCTTTGAAAGTACAGACAGTCATTTTAGTCCTTCTTTGTTTTGGCAGCCTAGGTTGGCCATGAAATTTTATCAGGCTCTGTTTGTTCGCCTTTATTATTGCTGCCGTATTAAGGGCTCTTTTGGGGTCAGGAAAAAACATTTTTTGGAGACTGAAGTGGTCATCGAAGCCCTAGCCAAACAGGGGCGTTCAAACCCAATACATCAAGATCCTTCATGAGCTGTATTACGGATTCACCACCAGGATCTCACCATTCTACAAGGAAGTGATTATTGATGTCAAAAGAGGGGTTCGGCAGGGTGATACCATTTCACCAAAACTTTTCAGCGCCACCCTCGAGAACATCATGCGACAATTAGAATGGGAAGGTTTGAGAGTGAAGATAGATGGTCGGCAACTACACCACCTCCGTTTCACTGATGACATAGTTCTAATAACACCAAATAGTTGCCAAGTGGCACAAATGCTGGCTGACTTGGACCGAGAATGTGGAAAGATAGGTCTACAGCTGAATCTCAACAAAACTATGTTCATGAAAAATGAACTAGTTCCAGAGGCCCCATTCACTCTCAATGGAACCGACATCTCTGAATGCAGCATTTATGTGTACCTAGGTCGATGAATAATGGGATTCAAGTGATCAAGTGACATTAAAGGGTTGTCATGTGTATCTTTTTGCCTGTATTTAATGCTTAGTTCTAGGTTGGTATTAGTACCCTCGACAGTTGTTCGCACACTGTTCCATTTTCTGTCTTACCTAGCCTCTGACTCCCACATGTTTGTGATGATTTTTCCTTTTCCATTTTTTTTTTTGGCTTTTTGGGTCACAACTATCAACAATCAGGGGTTACTCTTGGCTTAAAACTCAGGAATTATGGGGCCAGAGCAATAGCCCAGCGGGTAGGACATTTGCCTTGCATGCGGCCAGCCTGTGCTGGCCCAGGTTCCATCCCGGCATCCCATATGGTCACTTTCGAGCACTGCCAGGAGTAATTCCTGAGTACAGAGCCAGCAGAAACTCCTGAGCATTGACGGGTGTGACCCAAAAAAAAAAAAAAACAAGAATTACTACTGGAAGTGCTTAAGGAACCATTTGGGTTGCTGAATATTAAATCCAGATCAGCCACATTCAAGGCAAATGCCCTACCTGCTGTACTATCGCTCCCACCCTGAATATTTTGTGTAAAACGACATTTACTAAACAGATTCCCAAATGTATTTGGTTTCTTAACCCCTTTCAAAAAAAAAGTTAGTTAGCACTCCTCTGGAATTTTATCTTAAGTAAACAAACAGAAAATGCCCCCTCCCTGTTCCAATTGTAGCTGAGGGCACTAATGACCCTTGGAAAATTCCAACCCCTCAGCCCCTACCAGGAATGGATGTTGGTATTGCTCAATTAGGGAAAGATTGTACCTAATCTTCTATCTGAGGAAAGACACAAATACTTTGCAGTAATACTTCATATTACACAGTGGACAAGCATGCTGCAAGCCATCAAGAAAGGGAATTGAACACAGAAAAAATATGTGTCTTCCAGCTGGTATTTTTATCTTGGAGTACACTTAGATTTGGGGTGTCTAAACACATGGAATGTGGGCAGGAAACTTTAGATGAGGCAGGTGATTCCTACTTTTTGCGCTTTCGCTTGATCACTTGAATCTGGTTATTCATCGGTTTGCTCAGAGTGGCACCAGTAACATTTCCATTTGACCCTGTCACGTGCCAATGTAGCCCATTGGCATCTGCTTGCCTCAGGAATACGAAGAGCCTCAAACCGTTCGTTCAGGTTCTTGATGACGAAGTCTGACCATCTTGTAGGTGGGCAGCCAAGTGATCTTTTGACATCCTGTGGGATCCAGTTGGTAACGGCTCTAGTCCAGCGGTCGTCTCCAAATCTCATTACATGTCCAGCCCATCTGAATTTTGATGCCTCGGCAAACCAGACAGTGTCCCTGACTCTGGAACAATGACGGAGGTCGGAACTCTGGTTTCCTTCTTTCACTTGCGTGAGGTGTGATATTCCAAGCATAGCTCTTTCGATTCCTCTCTGGGAGACCCGAATAGCATTCTCATCCTGCTTTCGTAGGACCCAGGTCTCTGAGGCGTATGTTAATGCAGGGAGAACGGTAGAGTCGAAGAGATGTGCCCGGAGCCAGAGGTTCTTTGTCCTTTTAGCTATTTCTTCGATGCCTTTGAAGGCATTCCATGCTGCTCTCTTCCTCCTGCGCAGCTCAGGTTTTAGGTCGTTCATCATATTGACTTCTCGACCTAGGTACACATAAATGCTGCATTCAGAGATGTTTATTCCATTGAGAGTGAATGAGGCCTCTGGAACTAGTCATTTTTCATGAACATAGTTTTGTTGAGATTCAGCTGTAGACCTATATTTCCACAGTCCCGGTCGAAGCCAGCCAGCAGTTGTGCTGCTTGGCTATTGTTTGGTGTTATTAGAACGATGTTATTAGAGCGATGTCATTAGAATGATTGCTTTCACATTCTCTCCAAATTGTGAGGATAGTCACACCTTTGTGATAGGATTGTGATACATACTGCTTCATGTATTATTTTCTGTGTCTGACCCACAGAAATACTCTTTTTCTTCTTCATTTTTTTTAACAGGGATTCCCCTGGGACAATGCTGATTCATCCTCAAGATGAGTACTCTGTTATTTATGGGGGCCAGAGACTTGGAGAAATTTGTTTATTTTTAGTCACCTTTGGAAATGCTGGAGAAAGTTGGCATTTCCAGTGTAGTCATTGCCACATCTTGGACTGATGGACAGAATTGAAGACTTTCATTCATTGTGTATCATACCTGTCCTATGGGGCATTTTAATATTAAAGAAATGCATCCAATAAAAACATGATTTTGAAAGGAGGATGTGAGGTTTAAAACCTTTTTATAAATGCTTATTGAGCACTTGTTGTGTGCTGGTAAACATTTTGGCTTAACATTAGCATTTGGCCATGATGCTGGCCTTGTAGGAAGATGAGTTTTGACTGATCGTGCCACCACAAGGTCTTGGAGCACTATCAAAAGCAACCCCCCAAGCATAGGGCTAAAAGTGGCCCCCAAGTACTACGGTTATGCCCCCAAGTAAAACAAAAGATACTGAGCCTTTGGGCCATGTTTGTTTTTGAGCTACTCCCAGCAGTACTCAGGGCTTTTTCCTAGTTCTGAATTCAAGAATCACTCTTAGTAGGCTTGGGGGGACCCTACAAGGTATCAAGGATCAAACTCAAGTCAGATGCATGCAAGGCAAGTGTCCTACCTACTGTAGTATTGCTCTGGCACCATGGGCCCGTCAATACATAAAATCTCAGCTGTGAAACCCCTAATATATTCCTGCTGCCTGAGACATTGCTGTTCATCAATGTAGTCTTTCACATTAGTCAGATGTGCCTGAGACATTGCTTCCATGGTCTACAGTTTTGTCTCTCATGGAAAGGTTTTGACATACCAATTGGGTCTGGGGATGGCAGGGGCAGCTCAAGAGAAAAATCTCAGCTGCACTCCCGGGATGTCTGATACCCACTACTTTGCTGTTTCAAGTTTGTGTTCTCAAACAGGCTCTGTATCTAAGAACTCTGTGGGGGTTAGAGAGAGTAATAAGAGGAATAAACACAGCAGGGCCCGGCGGTATGGTGTGTAGGACCAGAGTAAGTCCACCTCAGCCAGTCCTCTTGGGTTCTGTGCTTGGGTCTATGGAGCAAGTCAGTTCCATGGTGCCGGACAGTGCCAGGTTATAGGGCTGTTCTCTGCTACCCAGTACTGGCACAACTTCTATAATCCTATGCCCTTAGGCATTTCTCTTCCTAGAGAGAAATACAAGCTCATAATGATTAAAAAAGGGACTGTGAAGCTTTAAGGGTTAAATTCATCTATGAAAATTAACTGTGGAAATACTATATGCTTTTGAAGCCTTCGAATATTAATCTATAGTGTGAATCCCCAAGAGGGCCTTTGGAATCTCCTCAACCATCTTGCCTTAACCCTGGTTTTGTAGTTTATGTAATGTGTGGGCGTGCTCTAGGATTGTCGGGAAACCGCCGGGGTCCCCGACAGTGTCAGGACAGAGGTTGTCTTCTACCTCCGAGGGCGCCGGGAGAACAGATGAACTCACGAATCCGGTGCAGTTCCAAAAATGGCTTTTAATAGTACAAAAGCTCTTCCACAGCACTCCAATATAATGAACAAACTTTAGCTCTGGTCCGAACTTAGACCATACAAAAGAGCCTAAGTCTCCCACCAAAGAGAGAGAGGATCTCACCCGAGCTGAGTCCTACCCAGAAGAAGGAGCAAAAGGCCAAAGAGCAAAAGGCCAAAAGCCAAAGCAGGAGCCAAAAGCTGAAGGCTGAGGAACCAAAAGGCAAAAGGTGAAGGGGCCTCAAGTCAGCCCCTTATATACACCAAAGTAATCCAATCGGGAGGTTGTCATGTCAACAAAGAACCCTAAACAGAGTGTAGTGCCACACCTTATTGCAGGTATAAACAAAGGTTATGCCAAGGACTAAGGAGATTATCTCTTATGTAAAACACTGGAGAGAGAGGGCTGATATAAAGTAATACTTTATCTTAACTTCATGAGCTTCATGTAATCTAGATGGTACCCACAAGGTCCTTCTTATTATTATCTGCACCAGGGTGATTCTGAGTATCTTGTTCTCGTGTACTGAAAGGGTCACTCTCTCCTGCTTAGAGCAAACTAGTATGATCCTTCCTATAGTCTCAGCGTAGCCAGGGTGGTAGTCTCCTGGTAAATTCTAACTGTCCCACGCTGGGTGCAGTGGGTATAAAGAGGAGCTGTGCCCAATCTAGAAAACATAGAAGTCTTAGTAGATGTATGTTTCAGAAGTTATTCAATCAAGGTGACTTCTTTAACTGCCACACCCTCTGGCAGTGTTTACATAGAAGAGAGGTCTCATTAGAATGAACCTTGACTTAAATAAGATTGAGCTGGGTGTGGACAAAACAACAAAGCTCCCAGATTAGCTAAATCTGTCCTCCAACATAGGATGATTCTCTGTGACCTTGAAAAAGTCTCTCTGCTTCTCTGGCCTTAGTTTCACTACCTGAATTCATGTTCACACCCATCTCCACCCTTCCTGCAAAGGGTCTGAGGCTGTCAGTCAGTAGCTGGGCAGCCCCAGAACTTGACTTGAACTCATTTTCCCCTCAACAAGTCCATCACCCCCATACCTCCAACACCCTTTTGTTAGCACAGATGCTAAGATTATCCTCTGAGGTTAAGCAAGCAAACCTCCTCTTGCTGTTCTTCCCTCAAGGGACCCATGTCCTGGCACCCACAGAGGCCCTGGAAATCCTCCCAGGAATGTTTGTAACATATGGAGCGTAACCTTCCTCACTGTACTCTTTCCAAACTCTGGAAATTTTCCCGAACTTTGAAATTCCCACCAAGTACACTATCTTTCTGTCTAAAAGTTCTCTTGCCACCTTTCTTCCCCCCCAAAATAACGTCTTCCGTGTTTCAGTTTCACTATGTCCTAACTGATTTTTCTGCCTGCTGGATCTGCCCATTTCTTTTTTTTTTTTTTTTTTTGCTTTTTTTTGGGGGGAGGGGTCACACCCGGCAATGCTCGGGGTTACTCCTGGCTCTTCACTCAGGAATTACTCCTGGCAGTGCTCAGGGGACCATATGGGATGCTGGGGATCGAACCGGGTCAGCTGCATGCAAGGCAAACACCCTACCTGCTGTGCTATCGCTCCTGCCCATTTCTAAGAGGGGGTGTTCTTGAGGTTCTCAACTGTAATGACAAGTTCATCAATGTAGTCTTTCAGTATATCTTTTTTTTTGTCCTTAAGGATATTGATACAATGCTGTTAGGCATGTGTGTTAAGGGTTGTTATGTCTTATTTGAAAATTGACCCTTTTTAATTATACTGTTACCTCTTTTTTTATGCCTGATAACAATCCTTGCTCTGAGGTAAGCTTTTTCTGCCTTTGTGGAATTAGCATTGGCATAGTGTATTATTCTCAATTCCTTATTCTTTATAAAATAATATTCTATTTTATTGTATTGTACTGTATTTATTTATTTTTAGTCCTGCTTGAACACAACCACTGGCTTTATTCTTGGGGTTTCTCTAGTGGTGTTGTTCAGAGGACAATTCTCAATGGTGGTGTTCAGAGGACCATGAGATGCTGAGGATCGAACCCACACCTTCGGCATAAAGCATGTGCTCAATTTGAGACCCTAGAATTTCAAATTTTAAGCCTATGGGTGACTCTGTGGCTAACAGCTTATAAGATGAGTATCTGAGTTTAATAAGTGGTGGTGCCCACGTGTGTGAAGCATTATCCTGGTGGCTCTGTTGTCTGGGATGCCTGGGATTGCAACTCTCAGGGACATGGCCAGGTAAGTCCAGCACTGACTAAACGTTGGTAACCCGCATTAGCATTACAAGTAAGAACACCAAGAGCAGGAAGTGAGTGAAACCCCTGGCAAGCGCACATGTGAACTGCACAGTGGCCTATTGATATGCACCATAACTAGCATCTGTGCAAATATGGCTCAATGAGTGTGGACGCAGCAAGCATGCAGGCAAGCTCTGCAAACAAAGTTTATCTCCTTGCAAGCACGAAGCCCAAGTGAGTGAGCACACACCACATGTAAATGAGCTTGGGTATGAGCACACAACAACTCATATGTCACCTTGTTGTCAGGGATGAAACCCAAGGATGTGTGTATGTGTGTGTGTAGTGTGTGTGTGTGTGTGTGTGTGTGTAAATCTGTGTCCCTAGACCACTATTGATTTTTTAAAATTTTTATGTGTTTTTATATTTAAAGCAGTTTCTCTTAAGGTAGCTCCAAAAATTAGACAATATAGGTATTCAACGCTGTCATATGACTAATTTAGCAGCCAATTAAAGGAGGGGGTACATCCCAGCCCAGAAGAGCCCTAGGCATATGGGGATATGGAAATCAAGAATGATATGAAGATTGGGAAGAGGTTGGAGAGAATGTTGGTCAGACCAAATGCCCTTTGGGAAGTGTATCCTGATGGTCTGCACTCAGGATATTAAGGTAATGGGGGTAGATGTCCCTGAACTAATATATATATATATATATATATTATATATATTCATACATACATAGATGTATACATACATAGGTGTATACATACATAGATGTATATATACATAGATGTATATATTCATATATGTATATACTCATATATATAAAATTACATATATAATTTTTGTATCAACAGATATAATTATTTCAGTCATGGAGTGATATAAAAGTCATTTTCAGCAGGAATGCCTAGCAAGGAGGGTGTGGGTGTGGGCACAGAGCGATAGGGCAATACCCAGAAGTAGGAGATCCTGAAAGGGGAACCACAGCCCCTTTTCACTGCAGGCAGGGTCCGCCCTGGCCCACAGGAAGTGGGCACACTGTTGCTTAGGAGGAAGCTGTGGCAGGTGCCTCCATAGAGCATTTGGAGGGGCTGGAATTCACAAGTGAGCCTTAGGCAAGTGCAGCTGGAAGGGAGGTGAACAGTGACCCGACATAGCACCGTGTGTCTGGCGAAAAAGCAGGCAAAGACCCCTGATGTGAGCATGAGGCTTAGGACGTGGAAGAGCAGGACGAGAAGAGGCAGGCACTGATTCACAAAGGGAAAAACAAAATATCTCTGGACAGTTCACACACTCAACATCACTTCTAGTTGGTCTAACAAAACATGGGAAAGAAGAAGTGAAATTTGTTAACTGTACCGAGATCCATGTAGTTTACTTCAGGGGACAGTTTTGGTACCAAATTATCCTTATGCAAATTTTCTCCCCAAGTGACTGGTTCCCAGTTGTGCACAAGGACATGGTGGGTGCATCTGCTTCCCGTCATGCCAGTTCACTAGGTGGCCGCAGCCCATCTGGTCAGCCTATCACCAGGAGAGAGGAAGGTAGGAGGCTGTCCCCGTGAGCAGGGGAGCATTGAGTAGTGTTCCCCCAGGGAAGCCTCTTGTTCCCTATGGGCTCAGCTCCCAGAGACAAAGCTCAAGTGGTGCCTATTTCTGTCTTTGGCCTTGACCCTAAACAGGAAATTCACAGGGACTTCATAGAGTAATGCTGACTTTTCTTCCTAAAATTTTACAGTCAAAACTGACATTTTTATTACCTATGGTTTCACTTAAGGCTGGTACCATGATGCCTTGAGTTCCGTTTCTTTATTCTTGCCAGCTCTTAAGACTGCACCCACTGTGGCTCTCATATCCTTTTGCTGCTCTTCTGAGGAGTCTTTCTGAAAGTTACTATCATTGTTATAGATAGTCAATGGCTTCTCATTCTTTGGGATGAAACAGGGGTTTCTTTTTCCATATAGAAAATCTAGGCATCTGTGCCCAATTATAGTGTGAATGTGTAGAAATTTCTGCCTAAGTCTGTCTCAGACACTCCAATGTTCTGGAGATTCAATCAACTGTGGCACCCTGAGATATTACATCAGATTCTATAATTTATGGGCTCAATCTTGCAACCCTGCCATCCTTTTCAGATGCCACTCACAAGCCCAAGTTGTTGTGTGTGTTTCTAATAGACTATAATCAAAGGTTCTCATGATTTCTGCCTCTGGTTTAATTAATTTTCTTGAGTGTCTCATAGTATGCAGAAACGTTTTACTCACTAGTTCACCAGTTTACTATTAAGGGATAAACATCAGGAACAGGCAGATGGAAGAGACATGTCCGAGAAATGAGAAAGGCAATGGATCTTCTAGACATTCTCTCCCATTTCAGGGGAGACATTCTTCCATCTACCTTGCACCTACCAAGCAAGACTGTCAGAAAGCTCTCACCTTGGGTATTTTATGGATGCACGTATGGACAATTGATGAACTCATTGGCCACTGGAGTTAGAATCAATCACTTTTCACTTCCCAGAAGTGTGGCAATAGGATCAGAAGTTCCAACCCTTTTATCTTATTATTGAATTTCTTGGAAATCAGTCCCCAGTCTTCCCCAAACTGCCCAATTCAAGTAACTACAGATAGCTTTATTGCTCGTGTGACTATATAAATATACATCTATATATCTTGAGAAAGATAAAAATGTTGACTTTCGTTGATGATCATATATACAAGTGTTGAATTATAATGATGTATAATTAAAATCTGTGTTATGTTGCATATTTATTTTGTAATGAATTCTTGTTCATTCACAACCAATTTACAGTACTATAAAATGTAGGAGTATGACTTCAGTCATTAATATATACTAAGTCTCACCATCCTCACCACTAAAAGTGTCACTTTTAAATTTGTTGCATATACCTATTTCTTCCCCAACTCTTTTTCTTTTTGGCAACCACCACATTTTTCAGAGTCTAAGAGTTATTTCCAATGCATAGTCCATAGTTATGAATCACACTTTTATATCTGTCTTTCCTTTCTTCTGTTTTCCTTTCTTCTGTTATTCCTCTTCTTCCTTAGCTACTCTCCTTAGGTACCTTCATGGATCACAACTTCCCAGTACTTATCTGTTGTCCACAATTCTCAAATATGAAGCTGCTTAAATTAAACAAAACCAAGCTTCTTTCTTCAATGTATGGCCATCTTACCTCTTCTTTTTTTATGGCATAGCCAATACCTGATATTTGGGTCAATACCTCATTATTCCTTAGTGTACAATAAAGTTAATTATCTAAAATAGATAATCATGTATCAAAGGTTTATTGAACACTCTTAGTCTATTGGGCTGCACTATCAAAATGGCAGGGAGAGGGCACTTACCAACAGCAGATATTTATTTCTCACAGTTCTAGAGGGTAGAGTTCTAGAGTCTGGACATTTAAGAATCTGGCTGGGCAAAGACTTGTTTGTTTGTTTTCTTTTGAGGGCCACACCTGTCAGTGCTCAGGGCTCACTCCTTGATCTATGATCACTCCTGGAAGGACTCAGAGAACCATTTGGGGTGTCAGGCATCAAATCCAAGTTGGCCATATGCAAAGGAAGCACCCTGTAGGGCCTTCTTGGTTGCAGACCTTTCACTGTATCATCACACAGCTCAAATGAAAGGGAGGTCAAACTTTTACATCTATCCTCACTGTAAGTTCCACACTTCTCAACCAGTCACCAAGCTTGGAGTGAAGCGGTGTTGCCTGTTGTTTGTGTGGATTTTTGCCTCCCTTTGAATCAAATGTACTGTAGAAACATTATGACTCACTTTCTTTGATCTAAACACGTAGGCTGTCCAGGTCCCCTTCCAAAGATGCAGAGAATTTCCACACAGGGAGTATATGTGGTTCAGTCCTTACATAGCCTGACTGTGCTACTTTGCATTGTGACATCTGGCTGGTGGCCAGTGAGGTTTATCACAACCTCTGTACTCGCCAACCAGGTCTGTTTCCTGGTTTTGTGCCATGTATCAGAAAGAACTGGTAAAGACGTTTTTGGTGGAAGGAAGGAGAGGAGACTCTCAAGCCATGATCGGTAGGGACAGTTCCTGGTGACACTCGGCAAAGCCGGGCTGGATGGTTCTATATTCATCCATAGCCATGTGGTGCTACTAAAATGCAGTGTCCATGACCATCAGGACTCTTCTAGAAGCATTTGTTGGGGAGTTATATAATTTAAGGGATCAAAATCAGTCCTTTGTACATATGAGTCAGGTGCTTTAGGCCTTTGCGCTCCCCTTCTGATACAGGAGAAATTTCTTTTACCCTAACATCCCACCCATCCTTAGAATCACACCTCGAGGTCAAAGGCTGAGACCGAGAATCCTGTGAGCCTGCACCGTTCTGGCAGGAGAAAGTCAGCATACCAACTGGACTTCACACAACATGTACACATGATAACATATGATCCTCATTTGTGCAGTTTGACTCAGGGCTCACCTCTGCTCTCTCTGACTGTAAGAGTTTCAGTGATTTAGTTCAGAGTATCAGAGTTTCCCTCCTCATGTTATAGAAGCCCCCAGGAGTAGAACTCTTTGTCATTCCTTCTACAATAGGGTTAACAGCACCAGATGGGCAGACAGTGTTTATGGCATTTATTTGTTCTATGACTACAGAAGAAGCATTTTAAAATGTGTACAAAAGGCTACTATATTCCTCAAGGGGCGTGCCCTTGTTCACAGCTAAACAAATAATTTAACACCATCATGAGAGGTTGGAAATACAACTGTGTTACTTTTCATTTACAATTCTGTGATCCGCATATTCACCAAAACAGTAGAAGACTTAAAGCTGCATTGTGTACAAACCGACCATCCCTAAGAATCACTGGACAAAACATTGTAAAAAAGTGGTAGAAAGTACTGGAAACAATATTGCATATTAAGATCTGGTTACAAGAATTCACAGTGAATGCTATCACCAACAGATATGTGCTTTTTTTTTTTTCCTTATGTCTGTACATTTTAAATAATTCTGATTTGGGTTCACTTAAAAGTAAAAAATCCACACACACACATTCACACACACACAAACACACCCAGACACATTGAACTGAATGTGAGATAATAGGGTTTAAAATAGAGTTGACCCTTCGTTATTGCTGAAACTTAGGAATTGAAGAAAAGAGAAACTGTTCTTTATGTTTCATGACTTATCTACATAAGTCCATTCATCTTGCTTTTTTTTTTGAAATATGAACAGTAGGAAAAAAGAAATTAAAACTATAACACAGCAAACCTACACCTTCATAATTTGTAGCTCCCTTTTTCAATGTAGTTTCTGAGTTCATCATGTGATTGCCTCTAATTTGGTGGTGAAATATGCTATTATCTGAAGTGACTGGTGGTAGGATACCCTTGGGGAATAAAGTAATGCTAACACAATTCTTTCAGGGAGCTCTTCAACTAGGACAAGCCCATGCTCCATGGTACATACACAGAAGAGTCCTGGGGAGGAGGACTTGTCCAGACTTTCCGGGGAAGGTAACTGATAGAGAAATTAGAGAAATGCTAAAGAAATGCTTCTTCTTGTAATCCACAGATAAATCTGCTATTCAGAATTGCACTCAATTCTGTGGTACTTATTTGAAGTACAATAGGAGCTCATGAAACCTAGGCACACTTCAGTACACGGTAGTTCCCAAGACATACACACGGTCAGACAAGAGAAAAAGCCACAGAACAAAAAAGTGGTGAAGTCATGCAAAAATTATACTTTTACCATGTAGAAGAAAAGGAGGGACAGCTTTTGGTACAGGACTTGGCCTCAAACATAATTTAACTATTTGTTGACATATGAAACCTTACTTTAAATACAATAGTTTTAAAGGAAAATGGTGTTATAATATAAAACACAAAAGCTGTGTTATATTATATTGACTCTAAAAGGCAGGGAGAGTAAGGGAAACTATTTTAGAAAAGAATCCCCAAGTCACTATTTACAGTACTTTGTTAAGTTTTATTTGAAGCCACTCAGAAAAATAACTACTTTCAGACAGCTCTGCAGGATAGAGGGAAAGAGCAGGGCAGGCAAAATCAAAATGGCCAGCACAGTTGAAATCTTAGCACTCTCTCACTTTGAGTGTGTTACCATCTCTGTAATTGAACTACCTCCATCAAAGGACCTACTCCTCTTTCTGTTCCTTTATTTGGTTCATCCAAGTGCCATTGTCTAAATCATTACAATTTTATTTATTTCTAGTTTCAAAATCATATCATCTGTATGCAAAGAAACCTGCGATTCAAGAATATTTTTTAAAAACTACATCCTTTCAACCATACTTGAACGTATATGAACAATATGCTTGTGAAGACTGAAAGAACAATTTATAGAATTTATAATAATCCCATTGAAACGTGTTAGTCTCTCAGAGACTGTTATCGGGATGTTTCTTCTAGTATGTTTCTCTCTGGAATGCTTCCCAGAACCCTGATTGTTTTAGAATTCATGTAGAGCAGGAGTTCTCAAGTAGGGTTGATTAACACTCAGGGGTACTTGGAAAATTCCAAGATATTTTTGATTATTAATTGAGAATGCTAATTGGCATGAAGGGAGAGTAACCAGGGATGCTGCCAAATATCCCACAATGCACAGAAAGTTCTTCCAAGAAAATATAAAAATTACCACCTATCAGAATCACTGTTAGTGGCTCAAAGATGGTATTTATCAGATAGTACTTATGTACGATCTTCTCTGTTCATTCATATTCACCCCAGGAAGTTTCATTCCCTGTTCATTCATATTCACCCCAGGAAGTTTCAACAAAGACATGTTCTATTATAACTGAAATTGTAAGCTTATCCCTGTTTGGGACTGTCATACTTCTTAACATGAAGGGACATCTTTCCTGGGTGGGATTATAATCCCCAAATGCCATTAGTAAGGCTTTGAGGAGGCACTGGATGTCCTGGTATCAGTGGGGTAGTTCTCTCAACTCCAATAGAGTGAGGTGAGAGATATTGATGAAGGATTGGTCACGATTAACCCCAAACCTACAAATCTCCCAGTGACAAAAGATTTGGGGCCAAGAGTCCTATTTATGTGCAGAGACATGGATGCCGCCTTGCCCTTATGATAGAGAGATTTTTTTTCTTGAAAGTTGAGTTTAATACAGGTTCTGTGTATTAGAATCTGCTGGTGTCACTTGTATTTTCTTAATTGGGAAATTAGTGATGATTCTGAATCCCTTCATTTTTGTTTCAAAAACAAGAATATACAGTGAAGATAGAGAAAGAATTTTACCTACAGTCAGAAATAGAGGCCTGCAACTACAAAGCAAGCATGTTCTTGGAAAAATGAGGTCTAGGATGGAATTTCTGCAGGCAACAGGCTTCCTGAGGTAGGTAGAGAAGGTCCTAGAAGGAAAAGATACCTAAAGAAATAAGTGTGGAATTTGGACTTAAACTTTGGCTTCTGAGGAATCTTACCACTTGAGAAGAAGTGAAGAAATTAAGGTCTGAATTGCAGTACTGGTGTTGGAAATGTAGTGATAGACTTTCTGCTCATTAAAGGCATGGAGATGAAGAAGAAAAAAACATCTGCAAATAACCCAAGAAGGTTTTCCTACTGATAGAATGTTCTGGTAGATGTGAGTGCATTTGAGCGATATTCAAGTGGTTTGGAAATTAGTAATAAGTCTGAAAGATTCTCCAAGTCCTCCTACCCAGTTTGTTTAGGGACCCAATTGTTAGAGCTCCCCCCAACAATTTGTTTCACTGTACATAATAGATTAGCATTTTTTTAAAAAAGTGCAGCCTTTCGCCCCTGTATACAAGAGCTCTGACCTGGGTCTACTGCACAGTGTCCCAGCCTACTGATGGGGGGCCACCCACATCTGCCGCCTTGAAGACCACTGCCAGGTGGGGTCCCCACTGCCGGGACTTCAGAAATTGCATGTGATGGGTGAATTCTATGCTGAGCACAGAGGCCAACAGATTCTTTCCCGAGATTTCGCTTGCTTCTAATACTCACTGGTGAAATGATGAGTTGCTTGGTAAACAGGTAAGGGAATTTCAGTTAAAGTCTATGGAAACATAGAGTAACAGCCTTTCAAGGTTCCAAGTATCACTTAGCCTCTAACAATAAAAGTCTCCTTGCTTTCAAAAAGAAAATCAAACACCAAACAAATGAAAACAAAATATAAAATGAAAACCACCTAGAAATAAAAGCACAAGGCTTTTATCCCATTGTCCAGTCTGTGCTGCAGGCCTTGGTGGGGACAGCATCTGTGCTTTTTTGGGGCAGTCTCTGAAACAGGGAGTTTAGCTCATGTGGAAGCGATGTTCTCCTCGGGTAATGTGGGAAGAGAATTCGTACCTGTCCTGGCTGTGGTAGCCACACATGTTGCACTCAAAGGGATCTCGGAAACCATGGCACCCCATGTGAATGGTGTACATGACGTGGTCCAGGAAGAGCACCCGGCAGTGTTCACACTTGTACACTTTCATCTGCTCCCCACTCATGCCGATCACCCGCAGGGCATCCTGGGAGCTGTCGGAGGCTGCCCGCAGCATCTCATAGGCCGGGTGCTCCTCTTTGATGGACAGGCCATTGCGGGAATGCGGGTTGGTCAGGTAGATGAGGCCTCCTCGTTGCTCCTCGTTATTACTTTCGGTGTCCGTGGAGTCTGGGCAGCTATTGCTGGGCGATACTTCTCTTTCAGAAGACACTGACTTGGTTTTTGGAGAGAAGCAGCAGATTCTCCACAGCGCTGTCCTGGGCCGAGTGGTTGATACGTGGAGGACCCTCCGTGTGGGACTTGTGAAGCTGATATATTGGACTGATAACTGGAACCGCCTCAGAGCTTCCCGGAGGTGTCTGTACCAGTGGACGCAGAGACTCTGCTCCCAGGTAGCTGATGGCGTTATTGATGGCTTGATCTATCACATGGGTCTGCATGAGCTCATTCTCCTTCTCATAGCTGGCACTGCCATCATAGGGCAGGTCTAGCAGACACTTGTCCCCTGTGAGGAGCAGAAACCAGTGTGATATGATTATCTGTGCACATGGCAACAACAAAAGACATGTACACCAAGCAGGGGAGGGCACCTAACCCCAGGGGGGTCTTAGATGTTGGAACATTCAGCAGACATGAAACAGGAACCTCTGAAATTAGGAAGTCAAACAATCTACGCCTGTGGTATCTAGCATGGAGGTCTGCCCAGAGCGCACTTAGAAATTTGGTGTATGTATTGCAATCCACGATATGTAAGAGAAGAGAGAGAGAGAGAGAGAGAAAGAGAGAAAAGTGGCAGGCTGTGGGAGGGGGGGGAAATTGGGGACATTGGTGGTGGGAAATGGGCACTGGTGCTGGAACACTATGTGACCGAACCCCCCAAACACGAACAATGTTGTAATTGTACATCTCCCAGTGGTATAATAAAATATTAATTAAAAAATAAGAGAGATGGAACATGTCAATAGCATATATTCAAATGGTCTAAACCAAATCATTGTACATTTCGGCATTATATTTAATAAGGATTAATGTTAAATCAAGCAATACCTGCTTGATTTATTATATATCTATCACATATTTATTTATCATTTATCATGCATTTATTTAAGTTACATTATTTTTATTATTCTCAATGTATAGAATATTTATTAGATATATGTAACATTTTAATTTATGACACTGACACTCTAGAAAAAAAATTAAAATGAACACACAGAAATACTATATACTGTAGATCCTTAAACAACATAAGTTTAAACTTTCAGGGTCCACTTAGTTGCATTTTTTTTTTAATCTGCATTGACAGATTCAACTGTGGTTGGTTAGCATGTTGAATCAGAAATTAAAGGACTAGTGGATATGGGGGATAACTTTAACGTATACTATAATTTGCAGTTGGGAGGGGTTATGTGTTCCTCTTAATTCCAAAATAGTTCAATGGTTAGCATATAATTTATAACAAAGAGGGCTTCAACTACCAGTGTGAGTAAACAGAATGGTCAAACTTAAAAGTTATTCTCCACATCCTTTCTTAAATGGCACTCACTATTAGTCCTTAATGACGCAGTAGATATTTGCTATAGAGATAAATGAGGGAGAACTGAGAGTAAAATAAGGAAATTACATGGGATAAAGATTTGGATTCAGAAGTTTACTGAATATCAATAATTTCTAAGGACTTATTAGCAATCCAGCTTTGCTTCAGAGACTCACAATCTGGTGACTGGCTTTGTAGGAGCAAAAAATTCCTTCCCCAGGAAAGGTAAAATTTGAGAATTCTTTTGGCTTCTCATAGCTATCTTTTAAGTATTTTCACAAAGAAATTAAACAAGTTTCCTTGAAGATACATTTTCTCTGTTAGTTTTAAATTCCTGAGCTCTGGCTTAAGAAGAAAAATCTTCTTAAGCCATGCATGATAAATGCATGATAAATGATAAATAAATATGTGATAGATATATATAAATCAGTATATACGAATTAGCTGCTTATCAGTCATTATCAGGACAATGACACTTGCTTTACAAGTAGAAATGGGCCCAATTCTTTACAGCACACACTTGTAGCAGACAGACACTCAAGTGTGATCACGGAAAGAGTGTACTTTAGCCTGAGAAGTCCCACAGTGATAAAGTTTTATACCAGAGTATCACAAGGCTTCTGACCTGGGAAAACACAGTAGGTGAGTGTAACTTTGAGTCCTAGCACTGAGAATAGAAAAAAACCCAGAGGAGAAAGAGGTTGTGTCTGTGGAGGCAGTGGGGTGAGAGCTCTGGGTGTGGGCAACATTCTGTCAACAGGCAGGACTAGACCGAGTGATGGTTTGCTCAAAAGAAAACTGACAGGTGGAAGTTCCCTTCTTATTCACAGAAGAGGGAGAGACTGGAGAGGGGCACAGAGAAAGGAATTATTTCTGGCTCTCCCAAATGTCCTAGTTAAGGCTGTTGGCAGTGGCAGTGAGTAGTGAAGGGTCTCACTTCTCCCATGCTGACATCTGTCATCCAGATCTCCTCTAGTTCTTAGTAAGAATACAAGAAAAACCTCACAGTTCACGAATTTAATGGCCTTTTTCTTAAAAAAATACTTGTGGCCATTGATAGCTAAAATAGGTAAATTCCATGGTCCTCTAAACCGTCTGTCCATCTTGTTTCTTATATTCCAACTTTTCAGTGGATTGTTATCATATAACAGCCTGGCTTCCATTTATTTTAATCTCCTTGTGTCAGAAATGGCACATGCTCTGATAATTGAGCAATGTGATCCTTAGATTACAGACAGAAAGCTTGCCAGTAGGCAGTCACACCCTCCACAGCCTCTGGGCAGAGTCAACTCTCTTTGCAAGCTGAATGGCAGGGGCAACACAAGAAGTGGTGCTTTACTCCTTTAAGTTGAAGTGGTGTTTCTCCCCATTCAGTTTGAGAAAAAATTTTTATAGAACACAGAAACAACATGCTTTCGTGATGGAGGAGCGGGAGGGATAGTATGACATGTAGGGTCCTTATTTTGTGAGTAGCTGCCCTGAGTTTATTCCCCCACACCACTGAGCACCGTCAGGAGTGATCCCTGAGCAAAGAGCCAAAACAAACAAAAAAAAAACAATTGTTTCACTCATCCCTCAAAAGAATGAGTCTGCACTGGCTTATACCCCAGTATATCCCTCTACAAAGCCCTGAAAGCAGGAGGGGAAATGGAGTTGGCAGCCAATTCTGATAAATATTAAGTGCTTATAATAACCAAAATGGTACTTTCCCCAAACCATCCATTTTCCTTCATTGCATGGTTCTGTGATTTCCCAAGCAACTACTGACAGCTGTTAGTGAAAAGAAAAAACAACTTGGTATCAACAACAAATGGATGGAGAAAAAAATGTAATATTTTATATTGTCATCACATGCTGAAAGTCTCCACAAAATTTCTTTCCTATAACTTCATAAAGTGAGAATAAAAACCTGTATATTTTATTTTGACAGTCAGCTGGCAAAAAAAAATACATATTTCAAAAAATCAATAACCCAGAAAAGAAAATTCTGGTTTGAGACATAAGGCAATGCTCAACTATTAATCTCACTTTCAAAGCCTTCAGTATGACCAACAAATTCTTCATAGGTGTTTTTTTGCACTTCTGATTAAAAAGCAGCAGAAAGGTCTGCCAAGAAGAATCAAGTAACATTGCAGAAGTGTTGGTGAGATTGGCTCTTGGGCAGGGAAAGTCTTAGATGCTGAGTGCTATAGGGATAGCCTAAAGTTCTAGAGTATTCTTTCAAGGGACTGGGAAACAGTCCCCAACCAGGCACAGTGATTTTGTTTCATCAAATCTCACACTTTGTTGAGAGCATAAAGAGAGGTCTTAAACAAAGACTGCATTTTGCCTTACCTGATTTGCCCCTCCCCCTCATCCTTGGCATTCTTTCAGGATTTAAAAAAGTGGAGAGCTCTCATAGGGAAAAAAAGTCTCAGATATAGTGGGAAGAAAGTTGAAATGTCAATCACGCTATATCAGCCCAAGTAGAGCAAGCAAGATCAAAGAAATGTCATGGTTACTGAGAAAATATTTTCTTGCAATGCAGGGGAAGAAAGAAAGTAACATGGAGACCAATAAGCGCATCCTAGGAATAAAAGATTAATTCATGGAAGAGAGGAAATGTCTCATAATTGCTTTGAAACATGGACTAAAATAATACTAAAAGATAGCATCCTAAAGCCACAGAATGAGATGAAAAAGATTTCAGACCCTAGTCACAAAATAAGGTCTTAATTGATATTATTAGAGAATTAACACATGGGCTAAAAGTGTCAAGTACTAGAAAAAAAACTACTAAAAATGAAATGATATAGAGGAAAAATATAATAACTGGGCAAATGTGTAAAACTTTAAAGAGATTCTAATGGATGTGAAAGACAAATTATCCTACATAAGGACAACTCACACCTCTGAAAAGTAATAGTTATTGATGGGATAGGATGAAAGATGTGTTTATAAAAAAAAGAAAGAGAACTTTTTTTTTTGCTTTTTTTGGGTCACACCTGGCAATGCTCAGGGGGTTACTCCTGGCTCTGCACTCAGGAATTACTACTCCCGGTGCTTGGAGGACCATATGGGATACCAGGGATCGAACCCAGGTCTGCCACATTCAAGGCAAACGCTCTACCTGCTGTGCTATTGTCCTGGCAGAGAGAGAGAGAGAGAGAGATGGAGAGACAGAGAGACAGAGAGAGAGAGAGAAGAGAGAGAGAGATTCTAAGAAATAAAAATTGAATCTCAAGATCAAAATTGCAGGAAATTTCTATTCAGAATGCACAATGCTAAAGACAGATGCTAGTTAACATATCTAATTAAGATTTAAAAAAAGATTTAACATTTAAATGTTTAACATTTAAACATAAAATTAAAGATTTAACTCTTTAATTTTATTAAAGCACCATAATTTACAAAGTTATAGTTTGTCATTTATAAAGTCATAGTTGAGTTTAGATATACAATGTTCCAGCACTAATCCCACCACCAGTGTAAAAGAATTAAAGGAAGAACTCTAAGATCTTTGATGACAGAATGGTGAAGAAGGTTGATGGCCATTTAAATCCATGCTAAATTTGGTTGAAAAAAATTCAAATCAGAGATCACCTACCAATAAAGCAAAATATATCTAACTCTACGTAAAATTCAACATGAAATTAAAACTACCATGCATTTTAAGGTGCTGTGTGTGAGTATTGCCAAACCATTACTTCTTTTTACTTTTGAACAACCTTAGGGAGGAGGCAGCCCAAGAGGTAGCCTTCATCTCTTTATCAGATGGAGACAAGGAGTTCATGCTCCAGGTTACCCACTGTACCTGAGCTGGACCTTAAACTGAGGTATCTTGCAGGCAAACGTGAACTCTTTCAAAGCCATCAGCAAGGATCCATTTTGATAATAACATCAAGAATGATACTAGTATTCTTACACACTTTCTGAATTTATACAAAGAATAAACTCAGAATCTAAATGTTGAAAGACCTTCAAGATGTGTTTCCTTTTTCAGTTTAGATATGGACAAACTATGACAAGATAGGATTGGCTGACTGAGAAAGCCCATCAAAAGGAAGTGAGGACACAGTGGCATTTAGGGCCAATAAGAAATGTTTTAGAACTAAAGTGCCAATCACCACGCTTTTTGGGAGAAAATCCTACAGAATACACAATCACATACATCACACCTATGGTTTTTTATGAACACACCTTTTCTCAAAAGTCTGCTATGCTGTCCCACTCTATTATACATTCCTTGTATGTTCTACCTCTCCTCAGTGGGCTTCTTAATCCTGCTTTGACTTGATCAGATTTTTTTGACAAAGTATCTAAAACTCAAGTCAACCCCTAAATTTTACCTGAGGTGATTACCTCATTTGTTTGGAAGTTTCCAAAAGCTAGAGCAGGCTATACATATTTATTGACCAGACTAAGTGGCATTCTCCAATTTACTAAATTGAAGGAGGAAGTTGCATCTGTCTTGCCTAGACCAATGACTTACAACTAAATTCTTGAACTTACTTGCTGCTCCATTTTCATTTAATCTCTCTTGGCCACTCACCAAATTGCTCTATCTCCTGCATCTGTAGAGGGAGGGAGCTAGACTGCTTCCCCCTCACCTAAGCGTGTGCTACTTGGAATCTCACCACCAATAGCTTATTCTCTGATCATGACTGAAGTCCCACCCTGCACAATACATGGAAGTTATTCTCCCTTACTTAGTCTAAAAGCTCTCTTGTATGTCAGTGACTCCCCCACACAGTGTTTCTAATCAGTGATTTTTTAAATTACTTTTGTTCTTCCACCATCTCTCCCAACCACAGCCTATGACAAACATCAATAACACCATGTCCAAACTGAGTAGATTTAAGTTTCAGGAATGGGGCTGGAGTCTCCCTAAACTTGGTCTCTCCCTTTGTCCTTTCCTTTCCATGCTATTTTAACCAGAAACCCCATTAGAGAGCCATCTTTTCTCCCAACAAATATTTTTTTCGGTTTCCTAAGGACCAGAAAATCCTTGATAAATAGAGGATAAAACCAGAAATAGGTTCTCCCCCCCCCCCCACCCCCAGAATTTGTAGCATAGAGCAGATTATATCGTGCCACTCAGCTAGAGTCACCAGAACTCATGCTATCATGCTGGTCCTTACACCTGACCCTACCAGAACACATACTATCATTCCAGGCCTTGAACCTGACCCTATATTCCTTTTACTTCCTTACCTTCCACTTTTCTCTCTATCACTACTCCCCATTCCTCTATATTTTCCAATTATGTTTGACACTTTCTGTCTTTACCCCACAAGATGTTGCTTCGATTAAAACATGCTCCCCCACCCCTATTGAATTGAGGGTACATCAGGCCATACTTGATCAAATCCTAGACAGCCTTTTCTAGCATCACAACAAGTATCACCATTTCTCTTCACTTTTACCTGTCTGCCCAAATCCCCATTCCTTCCTCTACCATCTCAATGGACAATTTTAGTCCTCTATTAAGGCCTAGCTCAACAGTCACCTTCACTTCATTGTCTTCTTGCATATATTCTCATTGTTTCCTTCCCTGGAAATTGCCCTTTCCCCTGGTAATAACTGATCGACACAGAAGTTTCTAGATGTTTTTATACCCTTAGTAAGTTATATCCATATTACTTATGTTCACAAACTCTTCTGAGAGGAAGAATGTAAACAAGACCCAGAGAGGTCTTGAAAAGTAATTTCATGAAGTTAAACAGTTTAATGCATACCTCTTCACTGATACTTTCGGCCCCTATACCTAGTCATGTTCCACTTTGAACCTTTCTTATACATACAGTATTTAACCTGTATGATGGCTACTGGTACATTTATCTACCAGCTCCCCTTGACACAGCACCTAGTAGCAAGGGTGTTTCTTGCTACTAGGGTGTTTCTTATCCTTAAAAAATTGTCACCTGATTCTAAACAGCCCCACATAGTTGCATTTTAATAGACAGCAAACATTTAACTCTTACCAACAAATTTCTGAGGCATAGAGCTCTTACGTTTGGCGACGTTACTTGCTAGTCTGTCCAGCACAAGGGATCTCTCTGATCCCATCTTGCACAAGTCTTCTGCCATTTCACTGTGATTAGTTTCTTCTTTAGTGACTAAAGTCAAAGAACAGTTAGAGAGGCCAGTTTAGAAATGCTTATGGTAAAAGACTCAGTCCTGTCAGTCAATTTAGTGTTAAATCTGACATTTGTTAAGCACCTACAAGAACTAGCCCCTTTACAGAGATTATTTTTAATCTTCCCAGAAATGCTTTCAACTAGAGGCTAAACACAGCAGTGCCAAAGATGGATTGCCTGCTAACAATAACTGCTCTCCCACACTGGCCACGGAGCCCAAAGAAACAAGTAAGACCACTATCACTGAAAATTGGACCGAATTAAGTAATTATGCTCCTTTGACAAGTCCTCCTCACTTTTCAAATTAATCCTAAATCTTCGAATTCAGTCAGTCCTAACAACAGTTCTCTAAGAATCAAAGATCTTTGAGAGCTTGGAATGACCTGAGAGTCAACTCCATTTGTTGCAGAGAAAACAGCAAAGCAAAGAAAAATGTGACTGCTAAGATGCTACAGCAAATCCTGGCAATGTTGGGGTTGTGTCAAGCCAGATTTTCTTCTCCTCAAACACATGAAAAATTCTGAACACCAAATAGCACCTGCATTTTGTAGAGGGTTTGTGAATGTGGAGGTAAAGGCTGATAAAGGAGCTATTTTTGCTGACCCTCTAATTTTCAATGTTGCCTTTTCTGTAACCAATAAGTTACCTTTGTATCCTAAATAGTTTTATCTATAGAGTAGATCTTATGCTTGGTTCTCAGACATTATATTGCATTTAGGATATTAAAGTATAAGGAATTAAGAATGCAACTGGATTATATTCCAATTAATCAATTCTTGCAACACAAGTAGCTGTTTTGTATCCTACCACAATAGGCTTTCTGATTTTTCAGATATGACATGTTAAATATTGCTATATTTAGGTGTCTGGGAGGTCTTTATTCTTCCATTTTATTTAGTTTTTTTTTGGGCCACTCCTGGACATGTTAAGGGCTTTGCACTTTCTGCTGTTGGGGCTTGGGAGACTATATTGGGTGCTGGGGATCAAACCTAGGTCAGTTGCATCCAAGCAAGTGCCTCACCCGCCTTACTAGCTCTTCATCCCCCATCCTTCCAATTTGATTACTTGTTATTTATTCTTCATAATTCTATGTTATAGCTATATTTTAATATAGCAAGTTATCTCTACTTTTAAAACATTACCTCTGTCATTTATTTTTCCATATGTCTTATCATGTATTCCAAATATCAACAACTTTTGCAAACCAATTTTATGATAAAATTATCCCTTTATTTTTAAGGACACTCAATTGTCCAGAATCTCTCCCTTTTCAATCTTCCTTGAAGATTGAAGATTTTTTTTTGTGTTAGAATAGTTTGGTAGTTTCCCTTATATTTTGGAACATTACCTATTAATGACTATTTCGAAGTATTTTATATTGTCATTGCTATTATGAAAGTAATTTTGAAAATATATACTGTAAATCTGTTAGTTCCACTTGTATAAGTAGATTTTAACATTGCATATGTGGGTTTATTATTTTTGTCTACTTAAGAACAAAATAAATATTCACTCCCTGATTTTTATGAAGTATATACACATAAAATCCATTAATATAATTACACTGATTTTACCTTTGACCTACAAGATTACTCAATTCAAATATATGCTTCTTTTTTTGAAAAGAGGGTGCTGCGTCTTGGTCTAGTGTGTGTGTGTGTGTGTGTGTGTGTGTGTGTGTGTGTGTGTGTGTGTGTGTGTGTGTGTGTGAGAGTACACAGTCAAGAGGGTTTCTTCCCCACCAGATCACCAGGAATACTGAGAACAGAGACACTCAAGCAAAAGAGATGCAAATAAGTTTCTTCTCCCAGTTCCCGGAGATGTGCCCTTTGACACTTTCCTTTTCCTGTAAACTGGTAACAAAACTTTTCTAAACAATGCTCAAGAGAAGCTTACTTTTCCCATAAGGAAATTATAACATGATCAAAAATCTTTTATTTATTAAAATCATATTAAAAGTATATTTGCCACATTCTCCAAGCTAGGCTTCTATTTTTACATAATCTTAAAGGATGAACTCAATTTAAAGAAAGCTACAAGATTTTATGAGTACCTAACAGTCATGAGTACTGGTCTGAGGCCATAAGAAGGACGGAAGTAAAACCCCCACAGAAAGCACAGGCTCAGCCCACCATCTAGGTACAGCAAAGCTAAGTGATTAGTAATTCCTGCCTAGGAAGACTGGCTGCACCCTGAATTCCACATATATTATCAGGCTTTCCATAAGCTCTTTACCATTTCTTTGGTACTCCAAATCCCTCCAACTTATTGCAGAAGATTGGCAGCCATCATTTTGTATTCCTAACTATTGATCACCAAGGGAAATAAGCTAATTTTTAAATGGATTCTGACCATAGGATAATATTTCATATATATTATGATATATGTTTGATATAGGCATTGTAGATATAAACAGCCAACATAGATGGGGAGAGTTAATATTCAGTGCGGAATTCTGCACCTAAGTGCAGAATGCTTGTATGTAGTCCTTATTTTCATACCTCACATATATTTATTTCTCCTCTTGTTTATCTCAGAGAACTTCTGTGCATTTGACAGATAGAATTTACCATCTATTTAAGAGATGAGCCAAGGTCACATTCAAACATATACCTATAGATGGCACTTCAAGTCAGGAAGTCACACTTACTCTCTTCTGGAAGAATCCCCCACCAGCTATGACGTTATGATCTGAAACAGTGTCATGAAACAGTGGAGAAAAATCAATGACCCCTGTTGGAGTCTCCTGTTCACTTATTTTTTTGCATTCCATGTGCACAGTTTTAAAGGAAAATTTAGATCATTGTGCTTTATTGTGTTTGGTCTTATAAATAAGACCAATATATTTAGAGTCAAGTGCTGTCTCAGTATAGAACAGGGCATCAGAGCACATAAGAAGAGCCTCCTTTCCTCGAACACCATGGCAGCCTCAATGCTATTTTTTTTTTTTTTTTTTTGCTTTTTGGGTCACACCTGGCAATGCTCAGGGGTTACTCCTGGATCTGCACTCAGGAATTACTGCTGGCGGTGCTTGGGGGACCATATGGGATGCCGGGGACAGAGCCCGGTCGACATGGGCTGGCCGTGTGCAAGGCAAACGCCCCACCTGCTGGGCTATTACCCCGCCCCTCAATGCTTCTATTCAGTTTTCCAAACCTGCTTCTCCCATGTTCTAGTCCCAAAATTGATGAGAAAAAACACAGCCGAGCTCCTACCTGATCAACTTTAGAAAAAAAAGTCTTTAAAGCAAAGTTTTATTTTGACTACTAAGCACATACACACAAAAGCAATCAATAATTTTAGTTAAGGGTAAAAATGTCCAGCCCCCAGAAGATGTCCAAACTTTCAAGATCCACTCTTATTTTGGAAGATTTCCCAGATTTCAAGAGAGGAATTTTTAAAGTCAAGCTTTCTCTGGTAGACTATTACTCTAAAAGTTGGGAAGAACATGTGTCTCTAGTGAATATATAGTAATTGTTGTAGTCAAAAGCTCCCTGTTAACCCCCAACCATGCCCTTTGCTGGAGCTGTCACAGGGCCCTTCTTCACACATGCTGATCAGACAGCCTAGAACAGGCCTGCCTCCTGATCTCAGGGCTTACCTTGGTACAGCGTGCCTGGGAGGCCCATGCTTTGCAAGTAGTTGTGGCAACGCTCTTTATGTTCCTCTAAAGAGCTTCGCTGCTTATAGCTTCGCCACAATATCCACATTTGTGAGGTTTACCAACTGCAGAAAACACAATTGAGTTCAAGATCCCAATTAAATGTTGGCCTTAAAGGTATTGGGAAGGCATGCAATACAACTATTATTAAATGTAATTTTAAAAAAGGAAAGAAAAAATAGACTGCATTTGAGAGCTAAAAGCATTTATGGATTTGGTCAAAATGACAGAATTTGAAAATGTTAATTTCTATTTTTTTTTCACCTGATTGTACAGGCCACTCTTGTGATTCTTATTTCATCTTAATTTTCTATTGTACTGTGTGCCTCCTTCTCCCTTCTGAAGTCACAGAAGTCAGTGAAATCACTGAAGTTCATATCCTGCTTTAACGGCAGGATATGAACACTGCAGTGCTGAAATGAATTATAATGTGAATGATGAACAAATTGATACAGTGTTATAAGCGTTAAAATATGGATGGCGAACATGTTGAGGTAGAAGCAAGGCTTGTGTAGGCTGAGAATTACAGAGATTCTCACTGTGGCCTCCAAGATTTGGTATTGCATCTAAGTCAAGCAAAGTGAATTCAATCCCAGGGATGATCTGAGGGCTCTAAGAATCCATGGTGGGTAAATATACTTAAATGAAATGAGAATTTTAATTCCAAGATATATTTTATTATTATGACTTGGATAAATTCTCTTTTCTCCCCTACGGACTTGAAGATGAATGGCTTCTAGCACTAGCCAATGGAACTTACTTGTATGATGTTTATTTTAAAGTGTTTATTTTCTGTACTGCTCACTTTAGTGAACATCAAACCAAGTTACTACAGAACATTAGAAACATGAAACATGACAAGTGTTAATGAGGATGTTATTTAAAATGTTGATTTTAATTCTAATTGATTAAAATTTTAATGCCTCATATGGTTAACTACCACTGTGTTGGAACTTGCAATCCTACAGAATGATTTCAGTGTTCCCCTAATTTCAACGTTCAGTATTTTCAGAAAAGAAGAGTAGGACAAATGAATAACATACTTAATTTTAAAGTTTTTAGTCGATAGCATTTTAAGTGACGAATACAGTGCATCTTCAATTACTAAGGTAAAGATTTAAATTTCCTTAGATAAGATATACATTTCATTGAAAGAATATATAATTTTAAATTTCTTCTCTTATTGTAATATTTTATATATTTGAAAGCATTAACTAAAAGCCAGTATCACCCACAAAGGATGCTGGGTTTCAACAAAAGCTATATTGATTGAATCTCTTTCTAAGGTGGACAGGAAGTATGGTTTCAACCAAAGTTTATATCTTTTTAAGGTGGACAGGAGGTATGGTTTAAGAACATCAATATTACAGCTAAAATTTTACTTCTGAGATATTTAATAGAGGAAAAAGGGATTTTACCTTATCTTTACACAATATTATATCCTTAATACTTGTGAGTAATGTTGAAATATGAAGCTGACAAAATGATAAATTTTAGTATATAGATAGCCAATGCAATGTAGATAACCACACAACGTCCAGTCCCAAAAAAGCTTTAACTTTAGCAATTTCCAGTATATATATCCTGGCTTATTCTAAGTATATGACTGATTTTAACTCTCTGAGCCTAAGAAAACTATTTTCTGTAAGAAATGGAAGTAAAGTATAATGTGAAGAAAGGAAAGAAAGTTTCTAGTTTAACTTGCTACTTACAAAGAAAGCAGAGAAAAAAGGAGGAGCTCCTTTCTCCACCCTGTCAGACCACCCAAGCCCCTCTAATTATCACCATGTGACAAAGAACAGAGCTACAGCACCACAAACATATTGATCTTTGGAACCTCAGGCTACCACCAGCTGCTAGAGAAGCTGTGAGGTTACTGGGTATGTTTTCAGAGAAATGGGGGAGGGGGATACCCAGCCCATAGTGGAAAAATATGTGGGAACAAATGCATCGGAGACAAAGGATCAGGTCTGACTTCACTTAATTATCGTAAAATCACCTTGCAGAACCTAAGTAATTGATTTTTTGAGGTGCAACATGGCATTTTCAGATATGGAATTCCCAGTAAAATTACCAGTCATCTGTGGAGCAAAGACAGTTTTCTTCATTACAGTATCACCCACTTTCTGATTTATGGATTACTAGTAGAAAATAAAATATCCAAAATTTACCACATATGATACATAAGTACTCAAGTTATTAACCATATTTAGAGGAAGACACCCTCATGCTGAATGAAATCAGCATGCATCAAGCAAGAATAACAACAATGAAAACATGAGATTTAAGCTGCATCCACCAAGCTTTGTAATATGCCTGCCAAGATGGCAGATGGGAATGAGACAGATGTGTGTGTGTGTGTGTGTGTGTGTGTGTGTGTGTGTGTGTGTGGTGGGATATAGAAGCATTTGTGGGGGAAAGTTGGCACTGGTGTGGTGGGATTGGTGTTGAAATATTGAATGCCTAAAACCCAACTATCAATAACTTAGTAAATCACAGTTATTTAAAATAAATTTAAAATTTAAATTAAAAAAATCTGTGTTGTTCTAAGTTAAGAGAGGAAAGAAACATGTACTACATTACTTTATGTTTTAAGAACTAGTAAGGCTGGATAGTGACTTGTTGCCAATCTTAGGGATACGGGGATGACAGTGAAATGTCATTGTTAATCTGAGGATAAGTCACGGTGTTTTCTGCCTACCTGGGAAGATGTTCGTCTTCCCTGCCTCAGCACCATACCACTGCCATTTCAAGGAATGTTTTCTCATCTCCTTGGAAATGATACAGGCCTAGTTGGAAATGGTAATGTGAAACTAGAACTGAGTATTGAAAGTAGGTAAAGGTATATACACGATAACCCTGTGTCTGTATTGCAAACCACAATGTTCACAGAGAGAGAGAGAGAGAGAGAGAGAGAGAAGAAAAGTGCCTGCCACAGAGGCAAGTTGAGGGGTGGGGGAGGGAAAGTGGAGCCATTGGTGGTAGGAAAAGTACTGGTGGAGGGATGAGCACTGGAGCACTGTATGACTGAAACCCAATCGTGAACAGCTTGTATTGGTCTAGCTCATGGTATATATATATATATATATATACATATATACATATATATGTGTATATATATGTATATATATGTATATGTATATGTATATAATATAATATAAAATGATCCAGGTCTAGACTGCCTGTTAGACACTCACAGAGACCTGAGGCACAGCTTACATCTGTATGCACCTTGTTCGTCACTGATTTCCCATAGCACCTTATCCTCTGGGTTCGACAAGACACATCCCTCACTACTGACACATGTGTGCATTAAAAGTGCTCAAAGTCTCGTCACCTTCATATAAGTTTGGGAAAACACCTGTTCTCTCCATCCCCTGCAACAAAGTCCAACCACCCTGGGCATGTGTAATGGCCCTGATAGAGAGAGCCTGGCACAGGTCACCCTACTTTCAACCCACTCTATGGGAAGAGTAACTCCTCAGCTTTGCATCATTTCTTGGAAGAGTCCAAGAAGTCCATCCAGGCCACACACCATCTGGGGAGCCTCCTGCAGTGTGATTCTCAAGAGGTGAGAGAAGATACAAGTGATGCACTGCGCGACCCTGAGAGCCAAGGGGCTTCTGCTTCCTCTCCTTTCCCTCAGTTTTAGAGGAGCTGACATTCTACGAGACTAAAGGCAGGTATGTCACAAACCTTGCTTAAGCAGGCACTGTCCCTGTCTCTATCATCTGGGACTGATGATAGAGACATCCACATATCATCTGGGAATCCTCTGAAGGTAAACTAGAGAAACTCCCCATTGGGCCTGACTCAGACCTCTCCTGCTGCCTCTCAGAGTGTCACCTCGCTGCATCCTGTCAGACACACATGCTCTGACACTGTGACGAGGCCATTGCTACCTTGCTCCTGTCTGCTTGTGGGGACAGGCACCTTTGGTGTGCTCAGAAAACAGAGACATGAACAGAGGGTAAAGACTTGTGATCTGGGAGAGATTCAGAGCTCAAGGAACCCTTTCTCCAGTCTCTTGGCGTTCCTTCTCCCATAGGAGGTTCCTCTTCAGTTGTTGCTTCAGACAGTGAGAGAGGAACCACACTTGGAGTTCTGGAGAGTTCTGGAGAATCCTGTGTTTGCATTCAGATGGTTCGAGATAGAGATAACTGAACACAGGGAAGTGGCACAGTCTATACCACTTCAAGGAACCCACACTGGCAGTGTGTGTATCTGCACTTCAGGCTCTCACTGATGTCTCTGAAACTCCCTATAAGAGACCACGGGGTTTTGCTGTTGTTCGCGCAAAGCTTCTCAAAAGACAGAAAATTTTCTCTAAGCATTGAAGGTAAATAATCATTCAAGCCTTGCTCCTCTACTCCTCAAGAAAATACCTATAGAATCCAGTGGCAGCCCCACAGTGGCCTTGGCTGACTTCTGGTGTGAGCTTAACATTTGGAACCACCTGTGACTGTCATCTTCATGAAGACAGCCATCTGTCATCTTTGTGAAGACAACCATCCCAATGACATTTGTGCCAAATAAATGCAGCTTAACAATTACACAATGAAATGAATTGGGAACTCTTTAAGGGATATGTGTCATTCCTGCTTGATACAATGGGATGGGAAGGCCTTTGAGATGCACTCTCCTTGAGGCGCAACTTAGTGTGTGTGTGTGTGTGTGTGTGTGTGTGTGTGTGTGTGTGTAGGGCATGGGTATTTCTAATCTCCTCTGGTTTACTGAGAAATAAGGACATAAGGCATGTTAAAGGGGACTAAAAACAGTAATTACAGGCCAAGATAATGACAGGCTTTGCCCTGGGAGTAGGCAGTTAACCAAGTCTCTCTCTCTCTCTCTCTCTCTCTCTCTCTCTCTAATTCACACACACACACACACACACACACACTTGTACACATGAAAATCCTTGGGACCTGGGAGCACCAAGGTGACTCCTTGCCTCTCAAAACCTTGGTCTGCACCCAAGGACCTACCAGAGTGTGTCCTCAGGTGCCCGGTGAGGGCGTCTCTCCTGCGGCAAGCGTAGTTGCAGAGATGGCACTTGAAAGGCTTCTCCCCAGAGTGCAGCTTGATATGTCGGAGCAGGTTGCCCTTCTGAGTGAAAGAGGCCCCGCACTGGCTGCACTGGAAAGGCCGTTCTCCTGTAAGCAAGGGCGAGAGGCAGGGCTGTAAGAGCAGGATTAGGCTCAGGGACGAGAGGGGGACAGCAGCAAGAAAGTTGTTTCTCCCAGGGGCCTGTTGACTTCCACCGGCTGCAGGTTTGATAGAACATGAGGCTTTCAGACTAAACCTGCCAGCTCCTTAACGCTTCACTGGTTGGGTCAATTTGATCTGAAAATCTAATTTTTTTTCCCTAAATCAGAATGGCACATCACAATGCAAATTCAAACTCATTTAAATAAAGTGACTGCAACATTTTGTGATGAGGAGCCACTCTTCCTGATCAGCAGTTTTGGAATAAACCAATATCCAATTTTGCGTGTTGTGGCATTTGGTGGGGTTTTTAATGTGGCTTTTTTCAAAGGGTCTTTAAAATATGCCACTGAAGCAGCAAAATAAAAAGGAAACTCATTAAAAATGCATTTCAGGATCACAAGTTCATTTCAGCGTTACATTCTTATATTTAAATGAAAGGCACTTCATTATAACAGTTATAATAACTTCTTTTCATTTACATTTTCCCTGTATTTTCCCTTTCAATTTCTTCTCCATTACCTGTCTGCCCTAAGCAGGCAAATCAGGAAAGAGACAGACAGAGACTGTGAGGGTGAGAGAGAGAGAGAGTGTGTGGAGAGAGAGAGAGGAGAAAGATTGAATAAAATGGGAAGTTAAGAAACTGTGAAGGAAGCTCTCTACATTGTCTAAAGAGAATTCCCAAATCCCGTAGGGCATAAAAACTAGAGCTGCATTGACATTTGTTGCCTTTGGCTCTCAGAAATCCTAAAACCTTTATGCTATTATTTACCTATAGCCATAAGGGATATTATATTTTCAGGACAAATACTCTTAAGAGATGTGATTTAGCTGTTGTTGGAATTCTTTCAGGAGTGATATGATTTGATTTGTCTAAGAAACATTTGATCCTCTGTTGTGTGGCATACCATGTCTCTATATTCTGGATTTAACAAAGGGGATAATGGGAATATGAGAAAATAAATATGCTGCTGGTTAGTCATAGGTTTTCGATTTAAACTGGCAAATATTTCATTTAAATTGCACTTATGAGAGTAAATATATTTAAGTAAATATTAAAGCTCTTTTGAAGATAAGTTTTTTTTTAAAGAAAATCTCTATTCACCATAATCTTTGATTCTGAGATCATAGCAATATTTTTTTCCTAGGAGAAAAGATTGTCTTAAAATGTATATTTAACAAGTTTCCCAATTGATTAATGTAATTTTGGCAAACAAGACAGAGCAATTAAGTAGGAACATACCTTGTACTGTTAAAATCTACACATGATTAAATCTGAAAGTCTCTAATTTGCACCTGGATTTAATAATTGTCATCACATTTTTTTCCAAGTGGGCAAAATAGTTGTGTTACTATAAAAACTGAAACTATGATATTTTATTATAGACTGATGGGGCAACCTTATATGACAAGGACGTACACAAACTATTTTCCAAAATCTCTATCTGAATTAAATATGGTGGTGCAGAGAAAGGGTTTTAAATCACATAACTAAGGTGGAGGATGGTGATAAAACTAACCACAAACTCTGTAAACTCACACTGGATCAGGAGATTAAATTAACTGGTATTTTAAGGCCTGAGAAATGTCTTAAATAATCTATTAAATACACTGAGGATCTTCATGGTCCACATATATGTGAGCGTGTGTGGCCAAGAGGGAAATGAACTGCAATAAGGCTTTGTGTAGGAGCTCTGGCAGAGTGACGTGGGACATGTTTCAGTACAGCTCCAATTCGGACAAGTCATACACTAGGCTGTAGGGGTCTGACTCCATCTCATAGAAATGTTCATGACAGGATATGTGACACTTCTTGTTACATACATGTTCTCTGATAAGACACCAGGTCAACTGTATCTATGTAGCACCTTTTGTGTTCAGGAAAGAGGCAGAACACTGCTTCTGAGCTCTGAATTGCTATGGCAAAAATTGAGGTGGGAAGTTGTATGCACTCATGCTCTTCACAGGAGAGTTGTGGGGGTAGAAAGGTTGGGTCTGGGTAGCCATGTGCCTCTCTCCTCAGAACAGGTAGGGTAGGAGAGGAAGGGAGGCATTTCTCCACAGTTTCTGCTAATGTGAGTCACTGGCTCTCTTGCATCCTGCTGGGTCTAGTTTCTTAGCTGACAAGCATTCCTGGAGATCCATCTATGTGCTAACTATTGCCTATGCTAACTGGAAGAGAGGATTCACTGAATTTCAACACAGAATGTTCAACTTGAGGCAGTTTTGGCCCTTGTAAGTGTCACCAAGAGACAGAGCATGTAGCCCAAGTTCTCTATGTGCTTCTCTTGGTCACTGTCACTTGCTTGCCTCCTCCTGGCTTCCCTTCTGTTGGTCACTTTTCCTATTCTAGCTAAGATCAACATTGTAATATTGCATTTTCTTAGGGATAAGGACTTGAATTACCATTTACTTTTTTTTTTTTTTTTTGCTTTTTGGGTCACACCCGGCAATGCTCAGGGGTTTCTCCTGGCTCTGCACTCAGGAATTACTCCTGGCGATGCTCAGGGCACCATATGGGATGCCGGGATCGAACCTGGGCCGACTGCGGCAAGACAAACGCCCTACCCGCTGGGCTATCGCTCCGGCCCCACCATTTACTTTTTAAATGAAGTTTTTAATCCAATCCTAAAGGTCAGCTATCAGGGAGTTTGAAAGAATGCTTGAGTCTCTTTTCTTTGATTTTATTGTTTTAAAATCCCGGTTTTTTTTTTAGAAAAATAACACTGAATGTTTGCATAGTGGGCTATCTCCTATACTTAATACTTCTTCCATATCACTGTCTCGTCTAATTCTTACATTAGCTCTGAGATATCATATTAAATCTTGAGTTAAAATAAAAAACTGAGGAGCAAAGAATAGGGAAGGTTAGTGGTGATATCAATGAATTTCTGAGAAAATTATGCTAATCATATCTCATTGTGCTGGTGACAGGAATAGGTAAGGTTTCTACTAGTGTGGTATAGTATCTGGAAATGGCCGAGGAAGAGCTGGGAATACCAGTACCAGTCACTTGGGGACTGTCAGAGGCAAGTCCTTATTTCTCATCATACCAAAGCAACCAATCAATGAGCCAGGAGTCTGCTTTAACACCCACATATTTTCTAGGGTCTGAATTATAGGTTGCATTTTCACAGGCTCTAGAGTGATTTATATGTACTTCATGTTTGGAAAACACTGTTGCAGAAATATCTTAAACTTTAAAGAATTCAGGGAAGCCCTTTCAAGCTCATTGCACCTAGAGCAAAGCAAATTGAAGACCTTGCTAGCATGAGAAGTTATTCAGATTTGGTTGACCAATGTTTTTCTTGGTCTCTACCTGTGATTATGTATACTTAGATGAGGGGAAATTCATTATAAAGACAATTTATGAATTTATTATTTTAGGTGCTTATAAAAATTAAATAAAAGTCAAGGCAGAAAGTATATAAAAAGACGGTACATGTATCGCTTTTTCCTAGCATTTGCTTATCCTGTTATACAGATTTGGGTATCTGTCCTTGGCACTGAGCTGCTATTTATAAAGGGGGCAGCAAACTGCAGGTTGCAGTCTGCATATCTGTGCTTACCCAGTTTATTCATTAAATGTAATTATTCTTTTTATCACGGCAGGCAGTCATTATATTTTGGCAATTTAGTATGCCAGAATTTGATTCATTTATCAAGTATTTATTTAAGAGAATTTTCACTGTATAGTCAGGCTTTACATGAATTATCAGGAAAGTTATTCATTTGTGAGGTCTCTTCCTCTGTCAGGAATATATTAACATGGGTCCTGGCATATTTTGTTAAGTGTCCATCATGAGGTTTCTTACCTCCACTTTAATTTTCACTTCATTATATAAGGGGAGAACGTGATTATTCTTCTGCAAGCTTTACTTAGGGCTGGATAGTGTCAGGGTCTATTTCACTAGATGATTTGAAGATTAAGGGGCACATTAGGAAAAACAATGTTTGCTTAATTGTAGAAGTAAAATTTTTTATTAAAACTGAAGGCTTATTGAAACTAGGCATATTTCGTAGTTTTTCCACCTGTATTAGCAAATGTATGATATAATTTTTTTTAACTTTCTTGATTCAAACAAAAATAACAACTCCACAAAATTCTGTATTTCTCTGCAATGCTCAGGGGTTACTCCCGGCTCTGCATTCAGGAATTACTTCTGACCATGCTCAGGGGACCATATGGGATACAAGGGATGGAACCCAGGTCGGCTGCATGCAAGGCAAACGCCCTCCCCACTGGACTATCACTCCGGCCCAATTCTGTATTTCTTGACAATCCAGTTTTTGTGTGTGTGTGTGTGTGTGTGTGTGTGTGTGTGTGTGTGTGTGAGGCATACTCAGTGTTACTCAGTTTCTGGCTCTGTACTCAGGTGTCACTCCTGGCAGAGCTCAGGGGACCACATGTAGGGCTGGGGAACAAACCCAGGTTGGACACATGTAAGACTAACGCTGTACCTATTGTTCTATATCTTTGGCCCCTAATCCACTTCTTTTGCTAAATTGTTTTTGGTCAATTTGTGTTTAATTCTAATCACACACTGTTTGGCTCTAAGTATGAGTCACACTAGGCTGTGATTTGCACGTCTCCCTTCCTTCCATTTCTGAGGTAGCTTATAAGATGGAGTTCATTTTACAAAGTCTGCTTTCATCTGCTTGTTAGTTTCTCTCTTGAAGTGAAGTGGCAGACACTGGCTTTATGGTGACAGGCCCTCCCATGTATGTGTGGTGCAGGGTTTCCATGGTTTATATCCCAACTTTCAGTGACAATTACGATTGGTGAATTTATTATTTCGCTCTACATTGGGCAGCAGGGTTTTTCTATTCCATTCTAAAGCTACCTCATGCATACATTTAAAGGTAAAATGCATCCGATTAATATTTCATTTCAAATAAAATATCTGAATATCTCTAGTGCCATTAGCAATGACAGCTTTGGTGGAGAAGTAGGTAACTGGTCAATCGCCAGGATACATGGATAGACAGAATGGAGACCCTAATTCCTCCACCCTCCCCGCCCCACATGTAAAAACATCTCATGAGCTTGGTCTGTATTTGGACACAGATTGTCTTCATTCCTTTGTTTTTGGACACAAATGTGTATTTTTTTTTCCTTTTGGGGTCACATCCGACAATGCTCAGACGTTATTCCTGGTTGTGCACTCATGAATTACTCTTGGTGGTGCTCAGGGGACCTGGGAATATGGGACGCTGGGAATCAAACCCAGGTTGGCCACATACAAGGCAAATGGCTAACCACTGTACTATTGCTCCAGCGCAAATGAGTATTGTAAAAGTCTTCAAAGCATCATCCAATAAGAAAGTTTTTATAAGAAAACTTTTTATATTAAATTCTTGACTAATTTGAAACAAACCAGTGGCAATCAAACAATTTGTATAGAGGGTAAGTTATTTTTAAAATGTTCTAAACTTTTTCTTAAAGACCAAAGTTTGCTATAATTTCTTCTCTCACTGAAGTTTCTAAAAAAAATCAAGCCCTGTTAGTTTGAATGCCAAGAAATACTATTTATTTTACATATGTTTTCTTGATGAAAATCATTTTTTTAAATGTTTCTTCTTAAGAGGAGAAAGATTTGTTTGCTGTGTTTTCTTAAGGGTGAGACCCACCAATACATGCCATCCAATGATGCAGTTACTGCTATTAGGAAAGCTTAATCTCAGGTCCTAGACAGAACATGCAAACTTTGGGGATTTTTTTTTTGTTTCTGTTCATTGCTTTAATTTTTTAGGGTAAAAGCGGTGCATTTCATAAGTGCTTCTCCATGTTGTTCTAAAATAAGAACCAAATTGCCAGTTTTCCTGAAACACACTTAGAACATTGACTAAGACAAGAGTTTTCTCCTGCAATACTCCACGACCTTTTCCAGGCCACGAAGGGAGAAACTACACCAGTCCTTACCAGTATGGCTTCTTTTGTGGACCATGAGCACATTGGGACCGATGCAAATTATCCCACAGATATCACACTTTAGTTTGCCGTTAGGAAGTCGGATGCCTCCAGCTCCTGACAAAGCTTTGCTGCCTTGGCCACTGTGGGAGCCATTCATTTTTTCTCCTGAGGCATCAAGCATTCGTAAATCCTCAGCACATTCTTCCCCATTCATTTCACAGGCACGCCCATTCTCTTCATCACTCTGAGTCTCTACTTTAACATTACTGGCTGAAAGAAACAATACAGGGCACCACTCAGTGTCATTGCAAAAACAAAACAAAACAACACAGCAGCAAAACGACAACCAAATTGAATGGGAGAGCATCCATGTGAAGATTCCGTGTATCAATACACATACCACGGGAACAGCCGCTCGGCGGCTTACGTCTCTGGGGCTTTGAGGGCAAAAGGAATTGAGGTTGCCTTGTAGAGTACTGAAGGGAAATGTATGAGAATGGATAAAATGCCTATTCTCACATTTCGCTGGGCACTTGCTCTAGCAGGAGCTCAAAGTATTCAAAACTATTGACTCTGGCTCCTCTAGACAGACTATAGCTCATCAGAAGTGAGTTCTGACTCCTTATCTCATTCTCAAATATAGGGTTCTTCAAGATTATCAAACTTGGTCAACACCTCTCATTTATAATGCAACTTTTATATTTATTAATAAAATTTGGGACAAAATGCAACAAGTGTATGTTCAGATATCTGACTACCTGATATAAGCTATTGATTTTCTTTCCTGGTCTTTGATGATCCTGATTCCTTATTTCATAATGATAATGAAACTGTCTTAAAGTTGGCTGGATATATGGTCTATTATATGATTTTACGTGCTGAAATCTGATAAAATTTGATGAATGTTAGGAATTTAGCTGTTCAAAGAGAAATTCATGTATGAGTGAGTGAGGGTGAGAGAAGAGCTGGTGTTAATTCAGTAACTGCTATTTACTTTGCACTATTGTTTCCTGCATGTCACACTCAGGGTAATTCTATCATTTGCATGTTTTATTTCCCCTATAAATTCTGTACTCTTCTGAAACAATGTCTGGAGAGTAAGGAGATGAATTTAATACTGTGAACTGCATATATATATATATATATATATATATATATATATATATATATATATATACTAAAAGAGCTCTCAGTTTCATCACATTCTCCATGGGAAGTAAGAACAGATAAGTAAATTCTGCCCAGTAAAATAATAAATGAGACAAATGGGATCACAATCACAGAATATCTGATCTTTTGACTGAGGGATTCTCAACGTGATTTCCCAGAACCAACAGCCTTAGCATCCCTGGAGCACATACTGGTACACTACAGACCCAACAGACTACAGACTCTAGAGGTGGGCTCATCACTCTGATCCCCATGGATCCTCCAGGGGAAGCGAATGTTCACTTGAGTCTGAGTCCACTAAGGAGTTAGGAGCACTTAACTCTAGTTTATTTTATTTAATATGTTTCTTTTGATTTGAAAACTGGAATACAGATTCTAAAGGAAAAATTCTCTGGTTAAGAATATGAGTTTCACTCTTTATAAGTTGCTATTTTAGGCAGGCCACCTAAGTGCTATGTGTATTGCTTTATCCTTCCATTAAAATGGAATCTACCAGTACTGGCAGAACAGCGGATTTAGTTGGGAGCAGGTGAGACGCTAGATTAGGTCTGTGGCTTGGAATGGCAAGAGAAAGTAGAAGCTGATTCCTAACAGAGGGTCATCACATAGAGAAGAGCTCGGTCTCACCCCCAATGACATTTATGGTGATTATCATGCACCAGGCATATAGACCTTGAATTGCATTATAGCATTTAACTGTCAATACAACCCTATAAAGGAGATACTACTATTGTCATATTTCAAAGTTGAATAAATTTGAGGAGAGAGAGGTTGAACTATTTGCCTGTGGTTACTCAGCTACCAAGAGGGTGAAGCCTTGTAGGTTTGAGTACCTGCACTCCTATTTATACTGCCAAGGGGCTCCCATTAGTTCTTAGAAAAGACATAAGTGAATAGAAAAACATTGCCTGGAACATGTATTTCAGCCTTCACTGTGAGCTTTGAGACCCGAAAAGTTAGGGAGCAGCCCTTTCCTAGCACACTCCAACATTATGGAAAAAATCCTGAAAAAATCTGGTAAGGATGAGTCTCTACAGCATTTCCCTGCACGGTTCTACAGCCAGAGTCAGCAGAACCCTCCATCTCAGCTAACCCTTTCTGACCTTTCCAGAGCCAAGAGACCCTATACCCACTGACATGTACCTACAGGATTCAGGTAGGACGATCCAAGGACCATTAGACTGGGATATTTTCTCACCTCTCTGCCCTGGAATCACCACTAGATGTGTGCCATTGATTTCTGAGTGGAATTAATCCTCTAGGTCCTCTCTGCTCACTGATCCTGCAGTGGAAGGCTCTAGAAAGTGTTTAATGCTCTCATTAAAGCCTCAAACGCCTCAGAACCCCTTATCCTGGGAATATTGTATTTATCAGTGAGGTGGGCCATATGGACCATGGCAGAATAAAACACTACTGCTGGTGAGGCAAGTGTCCCTCAGGGCTGAGACACAGCTATAGTGAAGGACTAAGGGCACCTGTGACTGGAGAAACCACAGATGTGACCAGCATCGGGATACTCTCCTTCACCTGCTCCTCCACTCACTCAATTCATAAATTCACAGGAAAGCAACTAAAGGGAATGGAATATTTCAGTACTTGTCAGACACTTGCATTTATTTATGGAACTGCTAAAGAAGGCAGGTATTTTTGCAGCCCCTCAAACATGCCCTGGGACTTGTTTAGAGGATAGTGTGGATCCTTCTTGTGGAAGAGCATAAGGAAGGACAGTTCATCAGGGGAAGGACATCATGGGGTTTCTGATACAGGACATGATCCTTTACAGCAGCAACTTGTAGAGATCAAGCACAATAGTGGTAAGACGTGGCAGGATGCTGCCTTGGGTAGCACAGTCATCCTCATACCAGGAGACCTGACACCAGTCACTCACGTAGCTAGTGGTTCTTGAAGGCGAGACTATCACAAGTATGCCATGTGACATTTTCTCTAAGAACTGTGACAGGGCACCATTAGGGGCACAATCAATTCATCAAGGCACTCAACCTGTTACCTTGAGTCACTTTTGGATCCCCAGGTAGCTCTAAGTAGAAAAGTATTTAGAGGTAGAGCTCAAAGAAGCAAATACAGGATCCTGTTTTATTCTAGTTTTCTGACAAGAAGGATGCAGAAAATACCCAGATCACAGATGCAAGGTCAAGAAACGTGACCTCAATTTTGGGATGTTGATGGGTGACTCCCCAGATCCTGCATGCGTTTGGGAAGAGGAGTCAGATAGCGGAAGTTCAGTGTTTAGAGCAAGATCATTGTGGCGCACTAGAATAAATTCTAGGAGGAAGGTCTTCAGGCTGAAGAGAGGAAGATAATGACCTCAGTGGTCAGGGTAAGACAAAATGGTAGCAACATCAGCCCTGGGCATATTAAGTTCCAGTATGAGTGAATATTCCCTAAATGTAGGGAATGGTTCTCACTTCCTGTGAACAAATGCCAAGAAGGTGGTGTTTGTATAAAAGCCTGAAAGATACCTACTCAGTTGAACAGGAAGGGTTGCACATAAAATGGAGGTCTAATCTTAAGTGAAAAAAGCACACAGGAAATACACTTATCTTACAGATGAGGAAATCAGGACCTGAAATTACCGTAAGTCACAAACACTGAAGCTCAGAGTTCAGATATAAACATAAATATAAGGTCTACATAAGTGGACATAAGGGATTTGTATGCATTTAGGGATTTGGATAGTGAACAAATCCAAATCCTGTTTTAGTACACAGTAGGACTGATGGTGATGCTGACTGGAGGAAGAGTAAAACAGAACAGGTAGTTTGAGGGTAGGTGGGTTCTGTGGGAGGGAAGTGTGAGAGGTCAGGCTGCAACCCTGCATTAGTCAGGTTGCATGTCTTTTCATGGGCCAGAAAAACCTGAAGTGTGTCAGATGAATTGGTGGGGGAACTGAGGTCAGTTTTGAGGGGAACATGGAGACTCTAGGCATTCCTGAGACGGATCCCAAGGCTGGACATGCACAGAGCAGCTTCTGAAAGCACCAGAAACAGATCTGATAAACACTGAGGAGTGAAGAATGGATCAGAGGCTTCTCCAAGAGGAGTATTGGGCCCTATGAGGGTCTGGTGAGATTTTCCTGGCGATAGCAGGATGCACTTCTGATGTAACCAAGGGGGTTTGCTGTGGACCCTTATTTCAAATCCTACAGTCCTGCAGAGTAAATGGCATCAAGTGATTGCTCAAGTAATGACAAAAGAGCTTGGAGTTTGTGTCCTTTATGTAAACTACCATTTCCTGATCGCATCCTTCATGTTCCTCTGTCTTCACTTGAGGATATGCAAAATTCCTGATTTATTATACTGGAAATGCCACAGAGCAACTCCTTTCTTCATAATTGGCACTCCTTAAATAAAACAGATCACCTAAAATCAATTTCATGAACTTAAGTTCCCTTAAAATTTGCATTTATTGGACTTTGATCCTTTCCTTGGTAAGCAACCAAAGGGCCTGTGTTAGTTGTGTGGACTCTTTTCTGAATTTCTAATTTTTACTTCTCTGTATTTTTTTTCTTCTCTGAATTTCTAATGCACATCTGCTCCATGTCTTGAGAGGGGGAACTGCTTAGTTGTGATATTGTTTATATGAAATGTTATACTCTTCTTGGATATAGAGACCATATTTTTAAATATTTTGTAGCTTCAGCCCCCACACTCACCATTTAGAAATGCTAAACTCATTAAGATTCTGAGTAGAACTGATTAAATATAGAAGATGAACTGTCTCTTGTGTTTGGTTAGCCCCAACACTGGCTCAGCAGCCCTGGCGCTTGGCTCTTTCATTGACTACTGAGAGCTAATGGACAATTTCATTATTTAATAAATATGTCTTAGATTAAGAGTAGAAATGCACGCAAACCCTGAAGGAGCTGTTTAAATTAGAAAATATCAAAATCTTACTGTTTCATTTTTTAAAGGCCTTCTGTGTTTGCAGTCCTAAGGCCCTTGAAAAGGGAGTGGACTCCAGCCTATAAACAAGTTTAGCTCTGATAGGTCTGGGAATCCAGGGAATTCAGAGGCCAACGGACCAAGAGATTAACTCTACTGCCAAACATTGCATGCGCTCATGAATGATTTAAGCATTTTAATGCATAGGTATAATGTACACTGGCAGTCTCAACTTCCAAATAAGTTATGCATCCTTTACATTTCTTTTCTTTTTTAGAATGTAGCTTTATATTTCCTGGTAAAGTTTTAGGATTCAGATCAAATTTTCTCACTGGAAATATATTGCTACATAATCAGTATAGTTTTAGTTAAGGCCATGCAAGCTTAAGAAGCTTAAGAAGCTCAATACTTTAAATAAGAAAACAGCAAAATAAAGTAAATAAAATCAAGTAATTATTAAATAAGAAAAATAAGTAAAACCAAGTGGGATTAATATATTTAAGATATATTTTTGCATGGCAGACCTTGGCAAGCTACCCGTATTTGATATGCCAAAACAGTAACAATTATAGACCTCATTCCCATAACCTGAAGGAGTGGTTTGAGGCACTTCGTGATTCTGGAGTGGTCAGATGCCCTTGGACTACACTAGCACATGACAGGGATGTATGGAGATGTTACTGGTGCCCGCTCAAGCAGTGCCCGCTCAAGCAAATCGATGAAGAACCGGAAGACAAGTGACAAGTAAAGTGAAGATATATTTTAAATAAGATAATTAAAAAAAACTGAAGATAGAAAAGTTTCTACAAAAAATTGATAAAAACTTCAAATATCTTAAAGGTTATTATAATTTGTGCTATTTAAAAAATCATGAACACAAGTAAACAGGTAATTTGAAATGTTTTTCTTATTTTATGTTTTATATATTTTAAGTGAATGAAATCAGGGAGAGAGACAAGAAGAAGAAAACGAAAAAAAGAATATTACAAGCATCGCTATACTTTCTGTATTTTACCTAGGTAACTAGGATGGACAATTGAATAGAGAAAATAGTGGATCAAACAAATGTTTTCAGTTTTCAAGAAGGTGACAGGGACTGAGGAGGGCAATTCTTTACCATAGCCACTAGGTGGTAATGTTGTAATGTTGGTCCAGAACAGTTTGGTTGCTTTTTTTTTTTTTTTTAACCCTCCTTTGGAAGGTCCTCAGGATCAACATCCATTTCTAAATGGTGGGGGATATTTGTATTTTATTAATAATTTGGGTACTTGGCGATTGTGTGTGTGATTAATACCTGTGAACCCATTTATGTAACTATTTAATGATTCAAAATATACATCATCTGTCTTTATCGCCAAGTATCTTTATATATCAGCATCTTCACCAAAGAATTTGTTTGAAAATTAAAATTTTTGACCCTAAACTTTTCTTACATTTGAGAACATATCCTGTGATGCACTACTCATAAGTGCATTTGACTTCTCAATGCAATGCTATTGTTCATCTGAAAGTAATATTTCCTGTCCTCCTTTCCTAACATTTTAAACAGTAATATAAGCGCATACATATATAAGCATGTATAATACATATGCATATTTTATAAATAAATATTAGGATATTGTTTCAAAGTTGAATCAAGGTGCCTAGTAAAAGACCTATCTTGGCACCTTTTATACACTAAAATGGCAATCTTGGCTGTAAGTAAAGGGATACTAAATCCTAGATACTAAATATCAAAGGCATTTGATAACCAGAACATCAAAAACTTAACTTTAACTGTTACTGTTACTTTTTAAGTTAAAATCTATATAAGTAGTTGCTGCAACATCAATGCATATAGCCTGTTTTCTGTTGCCTTGTAATATTAAAGAATTTGCTCATTCAGGCTCTGAAAACTAAAGATCTAAGGCAGGCTATCAACTTGTATCACATCAAATATTCAACTATCTGTACATTTTTAAAAAGCACTTTCCATTCTTTAAAATACTTCTCTAAGGAAGCTGCCCAAATACACTTATCGTTTATCATCTCTCAGTACCTTGAAAAAATAAAGTTCACCTCTACTTTAGGTTTAACAACTCTGGTCAGGAAGCTGCTTCACCTTGTGTTTGCTCAGACAGCAGGTGCCAGGGCCCAACGGCCTTGATGCCTGCGAGTTTTTCTCTTCTCAGTTCGAAATTAATACTTTAGAAGAACAGAAGGAGAGTATGGGCTTCTCTCTTGACCTACTAAATTGTAAAACAGTTTGAAAATGTGCTAGGTGTTTCATAACGATAGAGTATGGACTTTTTTTATGATAGTCAACAAAAAGGAAATGATGACATTAATAACAAAACTAGCATTACAATCCCATTAATACCATCATTAATTTTACCTTTTACTCGACTGCTATGCAGTAGCAGGTTCCTCAGTACATTGAAGCCTGAGACCTTACTTATGGACTTATGGTAGTGATATTTCTGATGATGGATGTTTAATGAACAGAAAGGTCAATGATTAATTTAGCTTGTGTTTTAAGTATGAAGGAAGGAGACAAAGAAGCATGCAGTATTTATACTACATAAAATGCATATGAAGTATTAAAAACATAGTTTTCTTTTCTAGAAGCAGAGCATAATATACTTACGAGAGAAAGATTTGGGAATTATTGCATGAAAATCCCTAAAGCCATCAGCCCCATATGTAACTGCAATAAAGAAGGAAAAGAAAGCTAGGTTGTGATATATTTGAGAGACACAGTGAGAATTTAAAAGAAAGGATTATTTTTAAAAGTCTTATTGCTCAAAACTCATTTATCTAAAATCTGCCTATATTCAACCTCCTAAGGCATCTAAAAGTCATCTCAGTTGAGTACAGACACACTTTGGCAATGCCCAATGGTCTGAGCTCAAAGCAGTGCATCCCAGGGAGTATTCTGTAGCAACCTCTGGCATGGAAACACCTTCAGGGCAATAACCTGAAATATTCTTGAGAACTTCAGCAGAATTAGCACAGACAGTACTTCGGAGACGTTCTCCTGGAAGGACTGTGTCTCAGTGTTGCATGTTTTCATTCAGCATTATTTATTCAGTTTTTCTTTTTCTTTCTTTTTTTGCTTTTCAGGTCACTCCCTGGCGATTCTCAGCTGTACTCAGGAATTACTCCTTGCAGTGCTCAGGGACCATATGGGATTCTAGGGATTGAACCCAGGTTTGCTGCTTGAAAGGTAAATGTCCTCCCTGCTATACTGGCCCCATTTCTTCAGGTTTTTTTTTCCCTTAGAAAATGTCATAAATTAGAATGCAATCATATAAATCTTTGGGGAAAAGTCAGTGTTTTTTTTATCCCACCTGATAAATAAACTGCCAATTCTTATGGGCTTTCCTGCCAGTTAATCTGACATATTTTCCTTGTTACAAATCTGTAATTCCTATTTTTGTGTAATAGAACAGAGCTTCCCAAAGTGTCACATGTTCTAAGACAAAAGTTAGCCAAACACACAGAGACCCACACATTTTTTTCTTCTGGAGTGGAATCCAGGAACTCTAAAATTATGTATACAGTGTAGATGTTGAGTCAAGCTTATTGGATGAACTGCTGAATTAGTATTAGGACAATAAAAGATTATGATGTTCTGCAGAAAACCAACCGACCAAATTTTCTTAAAAGTAATTTTGCAAACTTATCTCACCACAGACTCTCCTTTTATCCCATAAAAGTTGTATTAAAACTATTGTAATGATGAGAAAACTTGTGAGCAGTGACTAGAAGTAACTAGCTTAATCTTAACAATTCCTTGGTCTATCATTCTTTGATCACCTAACTATAAGGAAGTCACCAATGTGTGTCCAGCAAATAAATGGAGCTGTCCTTAGGTAGCTGGTGCTTATTCTTAGTGATCATCATTGGACTCCCCAGAGTCACAGCTTCCCTCATTGACTCAGAATGGCGGCCACAAAGACAAACAAAGATGCTTTAAAGGGTTCACAGTACTTTTTTTTTTTTTTTTGCAAAGGGGGACACTGAAACAGATGGTGCATTGTAAGATTTTCTGATTAAGTGTCATAACTGTAAGATCCTAGTGACTTGGAGTTTGACTGTTGCTTTGACCTGCTGATTTGGAGTTTCACTATGATTTGAATTAAGCTTCCTGGCCATTGTCTTCAATTACATGTCTGTGTGTAAGAACAGTGGAGGGAGGTGTTGGTGTTCATTCACAAGCAGCCAAAAGAAGGGGCTGCTTCATACTAAGCTTTTATGGGCTTTCCTGCCAGTTGATCTGACAAACACATGAAAAAGTGTTCCACAGATACTAAGCTCAGCTCTGTATAGGTCTTGAATAATCCAAGTATAAGCCTTGAATATTTTTCATCAGAATGCTTTCCATTTAATATAGGACCATACATTTTAAAAATTATACCATTAAATAAACTAACAATTTTATTTATTATTATGGGTTTTTTTTTTTTTTTGCTTTTTGGGTCACACCCAGCAATACTCAGGGGTTTCTCCTGGCTCTGCACTCAGGAATTACTCCTGGTGGTGCTCGGGGGACCATATGGGATGCTGGGGACCGAACCCGGGCCGGCATGGGTCTGCCACGTGCAAGGCGAATGCCCTACCTGCTGGGCTATCGCTCTGGCCCCAACAATTTAACTATTTTAAAGAAAAAGTTTTGTGCTTGGTATAATTAAATTAACTTTGAATTTTGTCCTATTTGATTCCTAAAAATTCACAAAGTTTACAAAACAAAGCAAAGCTACACCTGCTCAACTTCCCCCTAGGAATGCAGAATTGAAGAAAATATACTCTTGCTTAGGCACAATATAAAGTCAGGTACAGATCAACTTCTGAGTTCAGATAAAGGAAAGTGTTTTTAGATGGAAAAACAGGAAAAGGTGTAGTCTATACTACTCTGTTCTATTCCACTAGGCACCCACGGAAGTCCCTCTTGGAATTTGTATAGATTCCAGGCACTTACAGAGGCCTTTCCAACAATTATTGTTCATCCTCACTGAGAGGATGAGGTTCCCGAGGCATAGCCATTGTCTAATAAAGAGATGGTTGCAAAGCACCAAGGCTGTTCTGAAAGGCAGTTTCTTTAAGTGTTAGCATGGAAATGCAGAAATCTAAGACTACAGCCAGTATTCGAATTCTCCTGTGCAGTATGTGTTTTGGAAAGCAGTGTTCTCTTTCATATGCTACTTCCGAGTACTTGTAGTGTGCCTATGTGGTTATTTGTTTGTGCATGTGTGTGTGAACACACACACACACATTGGTTACAGTGCATGTACCAATAGACTGCCCCCAAATGATTGCCAACCCATGATTTGGAAAGTGTGTTCTTCCTGGCTCTGCCCACCATATGCCCCTACAATCCTCTCCTTCCTCATGCACAGTGGCGCTGGCAGTTTTGGAGACGACCTGTGCTGCTCCCAGTGGTCTCATGGGCTCACAGGGACCCAGGCTGCACTAAACTCAGTCCCAGGACCTATTCTGATTCACCTGGAGAAATGCTCAGATGAATCTGTGTCTTATCACAATTCTGCTTGTAAAGACAGGCATTCCCTTTGCTAATGACACCCTCTGCTGCCCCAAGGAGGCGTTCCCGTGGGGACGGGAAACATCTATCCTGTGTGACTGACTCTCAGTCTCTCCTTCACTTCTTCAGTAAGTCCATCTTATAATTCAAGCTATTTCTTTTTCACAAAACAGTTTAAGTAGGAGAATGTTTACCATTTCTTGTCATGTTTTCTAACTGCTATGAAATATTCTTCTAAACAAGAGCAAATATTTGGAATAATTTTCACATAAAATATTGTGAACCCCTCTGACACTGAATTCTATTCAGATTGCCAAATGGTAAATTTTATAGGAAAAAAGACATAAAATGCACTTATTTTGAATTTATTTGACATAGAATCAGCACATATAAACTCATAATGAACATATAAACTCATGCTGTTTCTGCCTTAGGGGAGATGGAAACATCTATAGGGGTTTTGATGTCAGAGGGAGAAAATGACCTAAACACTTTTCTGAGGAGACTAAACAGATCGAGATTTATATTTTCAGGAGAATTCAGAAATATACCATAGAAATTGGTATATCGACTCTTATCTGTATTTTTAAAATCATGCTAGTTTCTTGGTCTTAGTTTCCTCTTCTGAAGCAGCACCTTCTTTAAGTGAATGGTCAAAATATGTCCCTGAAGGGAATATCTCATCTAAAGTTCCCTAAGGTAGAGGGTTGTTTAAGACCAAGTACATATGGGGCCAGAGTGACTGCAGAGTTTGCAGGATGGTTGCCTTGTACACTGCTGACCTGGGTTTAATCCCAACGCCAATATGGTTCCTCAAGTCTTACCAGGATTAATCCCTGAGGGCAGAACTAGAAGCCCTGATCACTGCTGGGTGTGTCCCTTCCCTTCTGCCCCCGCCCCACTCCTCCCTCTCCTTCAAAGTACAAGTTTCTACCCAGAAGTATCTCAGTATAGGAGAATTGACAAAGATCTGAACTTAGTACCTGCTCAGTACTGAGCTAGTTCTCCAGTAGTGATCTGACCTGAAGTTCTTCTTGCTTTGTGCTAGGGCTGGAGGAATAGGAAGAAAGCTGTATCTGTAGATTATGCTGGTCTTCAGTCACAGAGCCCAGGCGCCCTGGAGGGAGACTTTACACCAGATCAGCTGCTTCTATTCTGTGTTTAGAATGGACACCAGTTCTTTTTTTTTTTTTTTAGACTTTATACTCTGTGGCATAGTTATGGTGGTTTAAATGGTCTCCAAATCCTGCATAGCCCTAGTGAAAAATGCCCTAGTTAAATGCCCTGCACCTATGGATACAATGTCTGTGGATGAAGCGTGCAGCTGTGCGCTCAGGCCTTTCAGTGTGGGGCTGCCCCTGCGCACAGCAGCCACACCTTTCTTCCCACTGTTCTAATCAAATCAATACCGTTTCTTTCTCAGATCCTGCTTCTTCCTGTTTTCTACCTCTCTGGTGTCAGTGAAGCAAGAGTCTTCAACTAAGCTCTCTTTGCATTCTTTAGGGACCTCTTCCTTAGTTCAATTGAACACAAGTCTTTTTTTTAAAAATATTTTATTATACTACCGTGAGATATACAATTACAAAGATGTTCGTATTTGGGTTTCGGTCATACAGTGTTCCAGCACCCATCCCTCAACCAGTGCCCATTTCCCACCACCAATGTTCCCGATTCCCTCCCCCTCCCCTAGCCTGCCTCTATGGCAGGTTCTTTATCTTTTTCTCTTTCTCTCTTCCTTCCCTTTCACATTGTGGATTACAATACATACATTTAGAGGTTATCATGTGTATCTTTTTGCCTGTATTTAATGTCGAGCACAAGTGTTCATTTGGATTCCTCAACGTCCCATCACCACAACCAAACTCTTTGCATTCTTTAGAAATCTCTTTTTAAGGTATATCCCACATACCCCATCCAGCCTATCTGCCCTCAACTGCCTGCTGCTGCCACCTATGTAACCCAGTGCAAGCTCTCAGCCTGTCCCTTATGCTTCCAACATTCCCTGCCCAGGCCTGGAAGTGCACCCTGCTCCACCTTTCACTACATCTGCCCATTATCCTAGGATAATTTTCTCTGGGCTCCTTTTACTGGGTTATGTCACTTCCAATTTTTTTCTAGTCTACCTGCTTACGACCTGGTAAAATTTTCATGTTCTGAGTCAAAAATCCCTTGACAGTGAAGCTCTAAACAAGCAGTACTATTTATATAATCGAATGGAGGAATCTTAGAGAAAAAAATGCAAGGATGCCCAGCTATATCCCATTTGTACCTACTCTGTGGTTTGCATTCAATGTGACTGAAATATTTCTCAGCTAATGTCAGCACAGTCTGAAATGTTTTACTATCTCCATTTCCTATATGGAGACAGGGTGTATCCCACACAAGCCTATTTCCCTCCCCTGCTCATACAGACATGTATCTCTGCCTTTCCCAGAGCTGTGCATTCCACAGGGCCTGCCTTACTAGCTGGTCCTTGGAGCATCTACTTAAGAGCAAACATTCCCCATGTTTCCAAAGAGGGTGATATGACATGACTGGGGTGCAAAAACAACGTGAGGGGAGTAGTCAAGTAGGGGTGCAGTTGGAAGACACTTTTTGTTCGTGCACTTAAAATTTACAAAGAAGGCAATCTGTGATTTTTTTTTCTGGAATAGGGGCACTGGGTCAACTAATTTTGAGAAACTTTGCTTTAGGTTCATATAATCTTGCTACCTCTATTCCAAAATTCGTATAGTATGCAATCAGCTTGCAATTCAATGTGAGCCCAGAATGAAAGACTGTAACCTACAATACCTAAGTTTTCCTTCTCTCCTTCTTGTCCTTCTACATAAGACTCATTGCATAGAAAGGAAAACCCGTATAAATTGGAGCATGTTTTATTTTTACTTTCTAAACACAGACATGAGAGCTAAACATTTTTTCAGAAATGCATTTAATTGATATGTTGAAAAATATATGGCAAAATGCACTGCGTTTTCTGTGTTGACTGAGTGAGGTCCCAGAAACTTGGTGCATTTAGATCAGCTTGATAAAGGGAAATCAATATTATTGCCAGGCCTCATTCACTGGCATACTCAGCCAAGAATGTGGGCATTGGTTTTCTCTCAGAGAGGGCTTCTGGCTTCCCTGTATGTGTTTCATCACATCCCAGCCATTGGTTTTCTGGATGCTCAACAGTTGGAAGGTTACTTTCAGGCTAACTATCATGACCTGGAGCAATTTTTGTTGATTTGTTACAGAAAAAAATAGTCAACTTGGCTTTACTTGAAAGATCTGCCTTCGAGCAGGCAATGTACAGAACTAATATGATGGTCCATGAACAGCATAAATCAATTTCTGACCTTCATGATCCTGATGTAAGGGCCTGTCCAGGTTTTGTTTCTGATTTCTTAGCATAATTTTAATTATTCATGATGAACTAAGTAAGGGGAGACGAACCTATGATTGATAAGTCTACAATTTTTCAAAAGGCAGTAGTTAGGTAAACTTTTCTTAGGAACACAAACCAAAAAAAGAGGAGATAGAACAATGCTGATTCAACTTATAAAACTTTTTTTTAAATTAAAAAAATATTCTTTTGGTTTTGAGCCACACCTGGAGGTACTCAGGTATTACTCCTGGCTCTGCAGTAAGGAATTACTCCTGGAGGATCATGCTGAGTGAAATTAGCTCGAGGGAAAAGGGCAGATATGGAATGATTACATTTATTTGTGGGATATTAAAAAATAGTATTATACCAATATCCAAGGCCAGGCAAAACATGGATCAGGAGGTCTTGTCAATGTGTGGAATCTACTGCAAGTGTGTGGGAGTCAGAGGTTAAAAGTAGGTAGGACAGAGAAAGAAACAGTGTACTAATAATTGTTGGAAATGATAATACCAGCCTAGAACTGAGCATTGAAGGTAGGCAAAGGGATATACATGATAACCTCTAAATGTATGTATTGCAAGCCACAATGTGTAAGAGAAGGAAGAGAAAGTGAGAGAGACAGAGAAAGAGAGAGAGAAGATGCAAAGTACCTGCCATAGAGGCAGACTGGGGCGGAGGGGGAATCAGGGGACATTGGTGGTGGGAAATGGGCACTATGAAGGGATGGGTGCTGGAACACTATGACTGAAATCCAAACATGAACATCTTTGTAATTGTATATCTCATGGTGATATAATAAAAAATTTTTTTAAAAGAATTGGGGTCGGAGTGATAGTCCAGCGGGTAGGGCATTTGTCTTGCACGCAGCTGACCTGGGTTCCATCCCGGCATCCCATATGGCCCTCAAGCACCGCCAGGAGTAGTTCCTGAGTGCAGAGCCAGGACTTACCGAGCCTTGCTGGGTGGACCCAAAAAGCAAAAAATTAAATAAAAATAAACAAATAAATAAATAAATGAATAAATAAATAAAAGAATTACTCCTGCTAGTGCTCAGGGAACCATGTTGGATACCAGGGAGCGAATCAGGTTGGTAGCATGCAAGGCAGGAGCCTTACCCATTGCATTATCTCTCTGACCCCACATGAAATTATTTTCAAGTTATTGTTTTTAATGCCACTTGTAGTTTTTCTCAATTTCCCTCTTGGACACTTTGTCACGATTTAGAATTTGGGCTGGAATGGTCAAGAAGTTTAAAAAATTGATTTAAGGCTATTTTCTGAAAGATAAGTCCTTGCTTTCTCATGCACACACATATATGCATGCATGTAGATATGTATAGAATTAAGGGCCCATAATGTATAACATTGTGAATATCAGTGTTTCAGAAACACAACAGCTGCCACCAGAGTATCAGCATCCTTCCGCCACTGTCTCTAGGCCCCTCTCACCACCCTAGCCCTCATTTTTTTTCATATTTTAATGAAAAGAATCTTCTTTTTAAAACCATATTTTCCTAAAGATAAAACCACATATAAATGCCAACATAAATTTTCTAAAATTCAACTCCAACTCCTATAATCTAAAAAAAAAGTCAGGAAAATAAAAAAAAGAAACATAATAAATATAGTGAGAGCTTAGTTCAATACTCAGAAAGATACTGAGGAATGTCTCTAGGCATCAAGTAAAGAAAGAAAGATGGCTGGAATAAATAATGACAATTCAGACACAATGTGCACTGGGGGATTGAAATAATGTGAGTCCTGGATATAGGAGAAAAATTATATTTTCATTTTTAATTCTAAATATTATTCCAGAGACAGAAATACATACCAAGTAATATTGGGAGGCAGAACATTCTACTGTAACCCAGACTGTACTTCCCCAGATATTTCTAGAGCCCTACCTATGCAAGGATAGCTTGGTCCCCCTCCCCATGGTGAGAGTCGGCCAGAGACTACTGAGAGGAAGAAAAAGCAGCTGGTGGCGCATTTGGGGTTCGAGCTCAGCAGCTGCTGGAGTATGTGCAGCCTTCCCAGACAGTCTCGCCTGTTTGGGCTGTGCTTCACTGATGTGACAGCACACATACATTTTGCATGTGTTTTCTGGCAGTATGTTCTTATGATGCCACAGTGAACTGTGACTGCCAGTACCCACTGGAATTTAGTAAAAGAAGCTCTAAGGAGGTTAGAGGATCTTTTGATGACTATGTGTTCTGAATGTGGTTGCTGTGCTTTGTTCCTTGTTGGAAATAGGGAAGAGCTTGCTAGCGAAGCAAAAGAAGTTGCCTTCTGCTAGCAGCCTGGATCTACTCGGCTTCTTCCCAGGCTCTGAATATTTGCATTAACTATTCCTGCCTGTCCTCACAGTTGGCCTTGTGACAAACCCCAAAGATCCCAGGAGCCTGGGTTTGGTGTCAGGGAGCCCAGAGATAAAACAATCTCCCCAGGACACACGGAGGGCGGACCCCTGCTGTCCCTCCCTTCCAGAAGTTCAAAGGGTCCCCGTTAGAATTCCAAGCAAAAGATGACTCAGCACAGAAAATGGCAGGTTGGAAGCAAGAACTGTGGTGATGTGAGCTCTTGCCACTGAGCCCATCTGAACCAAGGAAAAAAATCTATAGCCAGGTGGACTGACCCCATGAGACTGTCCTATAGTCAATATGCTGAGACTTCTGGGATGGTCAGCAGACCTCAGTGATCATGCCCAAATGGAAACAAATCTTCTGTTTCTCCCAGTCCCATTCTTTCAAGCAATCTCTCACAGACACCAACCAGTATAGGGGGCAAGTTCAGAGTGAAAGGCAGAAAGCAGAGTTCTTGGCATGTTTGTGACCTAAGTAGCTGCAACAAGTGGAAAATGGCTGAGTTTTAGAGCAGTATCTAAAATGTGGCTTGTGTGCTTTGTGTGTGTGCATGTGCGTACACACTGGTGTGTGCGACAGTGTGTGTATATACATGACAATCACCTGCTCTTCCTGCTCAGTATTTATAGAGGCACTCCAGAAGCATGACTGGGAGGCAGGGAAGGTAGGAAGGCAGAGGTTCCTCACCAACAGGGGCAATATGTTTGAGAGCCACCAGTGAAGTTACAGAGCCCAGCAGACTCTGTGATCTCTGCCTAGCCCTGAAGTGACTACAGATGGCAGGGCCAAGGGTGCCTCTGATAGGGTCTCATCAGACTGAGCCATGATGAAGCTCACAGTTCACTTCTTCCTTTTTTAATTTTTTTTACTAAGTCACCATGAGATAGCCCATCTGACAAGAGGTTAGTCTCCAAGATATACAAGGCACTGGTAGAAATTTACAAGAAAAAATATCCAATCACATCAAAAAATGGGGAAAAGAACAGAAACTTCCTCAAAGAAAAAATTCAAATGGCCAAAAAGCACACGAAAAAATGCTCATTATCACTCATCATCAGGGAGATACAAATCAAAACAGCAATGAGATATCATCTCACACCACAGAGACTGGCACATATCCAAAAGAACAAAAATAACTGGTGCTGGTGTGGATGCTGGGAGAAAGGGACTCTCCTTCACTGTTGGTGGGAATGCCAACTGGTCCAGTTTTTTCTTTTTCTTTTTTTTTTTTTTGTAATTTGTTTTATTGAGTCACTGTGTACCATACAGTTAGAAGGCTATTCATGATTGGGTTTCAGTCACACACTGTTCCAACACCCAGTCCTCCACCAGTGCACATTTCCCACCACCAGTGTACCCTTTACCCTCCTGCCATGCCCCCATTTTTTGGCTCTGCCCCATGTCAGAGACTCACAGACATGGCGTAGAGCTGCTACTGGCTCTTCCTGTGCCCAGCCACTCACGAGGCGCCCGGGAGGGATGGCATGTTCTAGCCCTGGCCTGCCACCCCAGCAGAGCCTCACAACAAGTCAGATGACACCCCCATCCATGAGGGGCCTCCATTTTCCACATCCGGACTTCCCCCTCATCAGAACTCCACCCAGCAGACCCGCCTATCACGGCCTGGCTCATCGAGATCCACCCTGCAGCAGTCTTTTTTTTAAATCCGCCCAGGTATGCTGATCCAGAGACTCACAGACATGGGGCAGAACTGCTACTGGCTCTCCCTGTGCCCAGCTGCTCACGAGGCGCCCGGGAGGGATGGCAGGTTCTAGCCCTGGCCCACCACCCCATGCAGCCTCACAACAAGCCAGACGACCCCCACTCCATGAGGGGCCTCCATTTTCCACATCTGGATTTCCCCTCATCAGAACTCCACCCAGAAGACCAGCCTATCACAGCCCAGCTGGCGCTGCCGCTTGCGGCCACACAGTTCATCAATAAATGCTGGATTTGTAGATGACTACAAGAGTATGCTACCCGCACGGCAGAGCCTGGCAAGATACCCGTGTCATATTTGATATGCCAAATACCAGCAACAATTATAGACCTCATTCCCATGACCTGATGGAATGGTTTGAGGCTCTTTATGTTCCTGGAGCAAGCAGGTGCCCTTGGGCTCTACTTGCATGAGACAGGTCATATGGAGATGTTACTGGTGCCTGCTCTAGCAAATCGATGATGAACGAGAAGACAGTGATACAGTGATACATGCCCCCTACTCCCTATTCCCTATCCCCCAACTGCTAGGGAAGCTGACAACTAAGGAGTTATGGCTAGCACTAAGTTCTCCACCCTGAAAATTAATGCAGAGAGGTTATGTGGAAGTCCAGATAGGTGGCGTGGCTACTTTAACTGGTTATGGTTTGGGAGCCACCCTCAGTGATTAGGAACAACTTTAGGGCTTTGTGCTCAGGCAGTCATTCCTGGTAGTGCGTGGGGTACCATGTTGCCAAGAATAGAATCTGAGCCTCCTGCATTAAAAAAGCATGACTCAATCCATTGAGCTCTTTCTGGTCTAAGTTCTTTAATATCTAGGGTGAATATGTTGTCTAATGATGTAACAGAAACTATGAATACCCTGCATTTTTTTCTTTTTGGGTCACACCCAGCGATGCTCAGGAATTACTCCTGGTTCTTTGCTTAGGAATGATTTCTGGTGGTGCTCAGGGGACCATATGGGATGCCAGGGATCAAACCTGGGTCTGTCACATGCAAGGCAAATGCCCTACCTGCTGTGCTATCTCTCTGGCCCCAATTTTTAAAAACATTTATTTGTAGAGGTTAGACTACAACAAGCAGTGCTCAGGGACTAATTCTAGTTTTGTGCCCAGGAGTAAACCTTAGTAATTCTCAGGGGACCATATGTAGTGCCAGCGATGGAATCAAGGTTGGCTACAAGCCTCTATCTCTATACTTATATTTTAAGAAATTCCTTAAACTCTTTTCCTTTTAAGGAGCTCTTTAAGTAGCCCCCCCCCATTAGTTATTGTTTCCTCTTTCTTTCTGTTTCTATTTCTCTGTCTTTGTCTTTCTGTCCCTCAGTTTCATTATTTCCTGATTTCTAGCAGTACTTGTAATGTGCTAAGTATTTGTTACTTTAATAGTCCTCACAAAAAGCTCTGGAATGCTGCTATTTATGCTGGTTTTATGGGACAGAAGCTCATATGGATTCAGGAAGAAAGACCTGTTCTACCTCCCTGGACCTCCAAAAGGCTCTGGGACCACAAAGAACCCATGTGTCGCCCTAGAATCAGAGCTAACATCACTCAGGGGATCAGAATTATGCTTTCTACTTCATCCCAAGCCTTTAGTTTTCACTCAGCAGTCTCTGACTTCCCAACTTCTGTCAAATGTCACATCAGCTGGGAAGAACCTACAAGCATCTACTTTTTATATTTTTTTATTCCTAGCAGGCATTAATTGTTTCCCTAGGATCAGAGCATCTCAGAAAGTCCTGTCCTTCAATAAGCTTGATTTCTTTGAAATAAGGAGGTTCCTCTCTTTTTCTCTCTACTATTATGATTCATGACTTACTGAGAAACATGTGAAACAGGCAAGTTTGTGTCCTATGTCCATCTCATAGGACATCTAAGCTATTAAGTATTGATACCTATGTCATATCTAGGCAGATCAAAGGGTTCTCATGTCTATCAGTTATTCTAGTACCAGCTAAAGTGATAGATTCTTTCTGCACATTCTATTTTGCCATTGTTTAAAAAATATTGGGGCCATCTGTGCTCCTGGCAGTATATACCACGTGTAAGATAAGGGTCTCCTCACAGCTCTGTGCTTGGGGGTTGGTCTCAGTAGTGTTCAGTATCTCCATAGCGCCAGGGATATACAAAGCTTATACCCAGCCCATATATCTGCCTTTATACCCCAATTTTCATTATTTTGTTGTTGTCATTATTATTAAGATTTGAAGTTCACACCTGGCAGTGCTCAAGGCTTACTCCTGTTTCTGTACTCTGGGGTCATACCTAGTGGGGCTCAGGAGACCAAATGGGGTGTCAGGATTCAAACGCTGGTCAGCCTCCATCCAGCAAGGCAAGGGTCTGTACTATATCTACTGCTCTATATATATGATCCGACTTTTTCATTCTCGAAGGAGTCTTAGACAGAAAAGGAACATTGTAGGGAATAAAGGAGTCTTATACAGAAAAGGAGCATTGTAGGGAATAGTTTTCACAAATGATGAAAACAAGGTTTAGAGCAGTTAATGAACTGGTCAAGGTCATCCCCAAGGATCATAGAAAGCAGAGACTGATTCCTTAAAGGGTCCAAAGCGTCTTCTTTCACCCTTTGTCATTCTTATGACTGTCACAAATTTTACACAGATTTGAAAACTAAATGAGACTTATTGGCTGAGATTAGGGTTTTTTAAATCAGAAGGGATCTAACGGGTGACATTCCCATAACCATCCGGCTAGGAATGAGCCAACTTTTGCTTCCAGTTCATTCTAGCAGCTAATGAGTTTATGAAATGAGTCTCTTCAACAAACCACATCACACATGATCCAAGGAGTGAATTCTAGTTCAGGATTGCCCATGTGTGGCTATAAAGCCCTTAGGGCCCTTCAAGAGGAAGGAAGGAAGGAAAAGAGTCTCTGACTACAAATATCTGTGGTCTTTGGAGCTGGAGGAGAAATGTCAGCAGCAAAACTTCAGTTCTGTTGAAAGGAATCAGGGAATCATATCACCATATGGGGATATGAGCTTGTGGTGTGTGGGGGGAGGAACCTGGATTTTGGTTAGGATGGAGAGAACTGAAGTAGAGAAACCAATAGGTGACTACTGTGATGTCATGGGCTGAAAGGGGTCTGTGACACTAGTCTGGGGAAAGGAAGGGTTATGGTACAGGCTTGTGAAGTCACCTGGAAGACCCCACTGCTAAAGCGGCAACAACCTACCCTACACACACAGTCTGGGAGAGTTTGCTGCAATGTGCCCCAAGTGGGGAACTCCAGGCTTTAGAGGAAAACAGTCTTGATCTTGCCAGAATACGGGTTTCCAGAAGCCTCACTTCTGCATTCCATTCCCTTCCCTCTCCACACATCCATCTTCCTCCTTCTCCAGATGCCTACAGGAGACAGGGTCCACAGCGATTGTGACATTGTAGCTTGTGTGTCATATTGTAACTGGGTTTCCACATCCTCCTGCCTGCGTTTAAAAGCTCAAGAAGAGGAACAAGATGAATAATGAAATATAGGAATGCAGGAAAAGAGGAAGCCGCTGTTAGACACCAGCCCAACCGAAATGCAAAGAATTATGGAGAAGTGACAGAAAGGGAAGCAAGAGTAAGGAATTGTACTGGTGGCTTAGCACACACATACGTACACACACACACACACACGGAAGGATAACACTTTCGCAGGAACACAGAGGCACATTCACAAAGACACATGCTCACAGAGACACACTCATACACGCATTGTCACCACATACTCATAGACATTCACACAGACACAAATGTATATTAACATACACAGCCAACAAAGAGCTACACTCACTGTAAACACACGGTAGCACATGTTGGGAAACATACAACCCATATGTGTAGACTCCTACACAGAGACTCACTGACACCTACTGACATGAGACCTGGGACACAACAATACTCACACATGCGCACTCACCCTAATCACACAACCTTTCTTGCATCTAAATTGAACTTTGAAGAGAGGGAAAAAGCCCTTCATTTTCCGCCGTGGGGTGAGGGAGGGCAACGTTGGACTCAGCGAAGCAGCTGGGGGGAGAGCCACTAGTCCAGCAATCAGCATGTCTTAACAGCACAAGATTCAGAAATTCCTAAAGGTTCTAAGAAACAACTTTGCTGTTTTCCTCTTGTTTTAGAAAGCCAGAGTAAATAAAATTGGTAAAAGTTCCTAGTATTTTAGTAAAAATATTTGATTTGGGGTTGAGACAAAATGGCAAATGGAACAGAAAAAAAAGTTCATTCATTCAGGTTGATAATCTTTGGGACCTCCAGGTAGCAATTAAAAACATAAACAGGCCAAGAGGGAAAAACCTGAAATCTAGGGAAAAAAAAAGACACTGAGGTAACGGGCTTGCAGCATTTTCTGTTGGTGGAGATAAGAGCAGCAGGGCTGAGCCCAGGCAACCACCGGGGAGGCTTCGGGGCTTAGAAAAATAAACCTTATCTGGTACTTTCACAGGCACAGGGCGGGGCCAGGAGCCCAGTGAGGAGAACTTCCCTCCTGCCCTGCCTCAGGATCTCTGAATTCAGATGGAAAGTTTCTGACCACTGCATGTTGTAAGATGAATGGTCTAATTTCAACCATTGACAAGTCTTCCTGGTCTCAGTTTTGCCTGGCCTTGGATATTAGTTTCATAATTTTTCTTTTGTATCCTGAACATGAGTGCAGTCTTTTATATCTATCCTTTTCCTTCTTACTAATTTTACTCAGCATAATACTCATGATGGTATAATAAATTTTTTTTTAAAAATCGGATGAATGATCTGTTCTCCCTCTTCCTTATTTTCCCAAAGAAACATTGGCTATGCCAAGAATTCCTACCATGCGTATATCAATGTCTAATGAACTCATAACATTTCACCTGAAATGCTGCCTGCCATTTACTCACTGCAAGCTAACAAACTAACACTGGCCTTAAATCTGAAAGGAGAGAGACAGAACCCACCAGACTGGGCAGAGGATGAGAGCACAGCCCACCAAGGGGTAGCCTTGTGTGCAGGGCCTCAGGGGTAAGCTAACTGAGGACACCACAAACCTGAGAAATAGCCCATATAGTCCCTCTCCTGTCCTGCTGCACAGCTCCCATCAATTCTGTCAGACTCTACAGCCATCTGTAATAATAGATAATAGAAAAGGAAGCTTCAGTCTCTTTAGTAGTTTTCTCTTAGTGCGTATGCATCTGGGAAGGAAATATGGGAGGTCTAGTCCTTTCCCTGAGCACAGAGGCCAGTTCTCAAGGGCTGACAGAATGAAGGCTCCAGGCTGGTGGTCTGTTCCTTCACCCAAAATCTGGGCATACCCCCACACCAACCCCATCCCCATTCCTCTCCCCTCAGACTTCCCAGAATAATCTAGTCAAATTTCTTTGTATCATACATTGTTATTACCACAACATAATGTCTTGGACATTAACTGAAGCTGTCCAAGGGGAGGTCAGCTTCAGCTGGGTAAAACCAATACATTCATTTTCCTTTACAGGTTAACTGCTCTTCAACACACCTTTACTGTGTGACAACTGTTCCACTGCCTTTCACTGGCGCCATTGGGTTATAACCAGGAGTTCTGGCCAGTTGCTTATAAAATACTTCCCAACGCTTGGCATAAGAAGAGCAGGAGCACTCAGAGAGGCTTTCTATGGGCATGTATAGTTCCAGTCATGCTCACTCACCCCCCCCTTTGGCTAGTTGGCCTTTCATCTCTGCACCTTGGCATTTTTCCCTAGTGAACTTACACAAATTATGAGAGCAAAGTCCTTCACTATCCCTCTGCCCTGCTTACACATCCTATACCCACCCTGTGTGACTTTAGCCAGAAGCCAGATACTCTGTCCTTCTACAGCTTGGGTTTGAAGGCTCTAAGCAGGAATCTGCTGAGGTATGATCAGTGCAAAAAGACACTCACTCTATACTAGGAAGTGGTTGGTCACGGAGGCTATACTGTGCAGTCCAGGTCTACTCAGCTCATCCCCCTGTCACACCCCTGACTTAGTGGTAGCAGTGGCTGTGCACTTGGCTCTGAATTTCTCTTTTTCTTCTTCCCCAGTTCTTATTTTGCCTCCAGAAGTAACTTTTACCTGAAATGAATGTCTACTGTCAATGCATGTTGGTTTGCTTGAGAAGGCAACCAGGCTGGGGATAGCAGCAGAGGGTCACACTAACTCCCTCCACAGGATAGACAACAGGCCAAGATGCTCTTTGCATGTCCAACATGTAAAATTGGTGTTTTCATATATTTTGTTGCAGATAAGCACAATCACAATCATAAATTAGTACTGTACAGAGATTCTGACTTTGAGTTCTGTTGTCATTTACAGTTTTAATATAATCTTGAACTCCTGGCTCTGGGAAAGATTGGATCCTGGCCTGTAGAATCTTATATCTTGTCAGAGATGTAGGGAGAAAGATGTGCAAGGATGCAGTTATTTAAAAGCATGAAGTTTTAGTTACCTGTTAGTAAATTTGGGGATTTGGTAACAAGCACTAAAGTATGGAGCTGAACTGACTTGTTCTGCTCCCCATACCCTAATGCAGAGATGTCACTGCCCTGATGTTATTGGCCTCAGTGTCCCCACTAGTAGACCAACTCAGAAGGCCAGACTCTTCACTTCAGACAGGAACATTAGAAACTCTTTCTACTATCCTCGATAGCTTACAATCAATCATTGCAGAAATTAAACCTCAGGTATAAATGCTGAGAAGAGATAAAATGCCCGAAGACATTCCTGACTAACGGCCAGACCTCAGGGTCTTCTGGGACTGTATGGCATTGGGGCAGGTCTGAAGGCAGAGTGGTGGCTAGGAAAATTGAGGGAATGGAGTCATCCAGAGCCACTCTTGCCACCCCCACCCCCGTTCTCCTTATCTTTTTTTGTTCAGCATCATTTAAGCATGGGAAAAGTAGAACTGCAAATTCCACAAAAGTCTGGATTGAGTTGACATCACCACTAATGAATCCTGTGGGCCCTCCGTCTCTGGCTCTTTCAACTGGGTCTTTATGATGAGATTCCTCAAAAGATCTTAGTGAGGGAAGCCATAACCTTGCTTGTGAGCAATATTTTTTTCCAGAAAACAAAATGTAAAATTAAAAATATATTTAAGAGGGTAAAAAAAGACACCATGAAAAGCTCTCAGAAAAATTTATCCTCCACAAGACAAACTATTCACAGATATGTTATCAATTATACATGTGTGTCATGTTTGCGAGCCAATTTTTTCAGGGCTGGAGATGTGGTTCAGTGGCTATAGTTCACATGTATAATTCCCTTGGTTCAAGCTCTCCTACCACATTATGAAAGAAATAAAGAAAATTCTAATGAAGCATTAATTAATTTCTATCCAAATAAAATATATTTGCACAAACAACTTGGAAGCTTCAGGTATAAGTAACAGAAGACAGTGAAAACTTAAATTGGAAATCTGAACAAGGAGCAAGGAGATTTAAAATCTTTACATGTGACATTCTGAACTGATACACTGAAAATGTAAATTGGAAAAGTCAGCAGCATCTTTTGCCTGATGTCACTCCATTGACATTATACTTACTCAGAAGTTGCGCATCCATCTGAACCAACTGGTGGCAGCAAGTCAAGCACGAGAAAGAAAGCAAAACTGACCTCTGAGACAACCAACTAAAAGAGAAGTAAAAAGCCTCTGAACTATAATTCACAAGTTTACTCATGGGTGATTCCCTGGATGGCCGTAGGGAGCTCTGTGCTCTTACACAGTAGTAAGAATGAGTAAATGGTTCTTAACATACAGCAGATTAGATGTTGCAAATAAGAGACTGAAAATATCATCCAAACAGAAAATAGAATTTTAAATCCAGTATCATTTTGGAACAACAATAAGTTCTAGATCTCCTTTATTTTTTCCCTGAAAATTCAGGATCTATGGTGTCAGACAAATGTCATTTACTTTTTGGCTGCAGAAGGACTCTGTACTTGCCCTCTTTAGCAGGATGGACAATCTAACAGTCAATGCCCTGATGTGCTGGAGACATGCAAAATATTTACAGAGGAAATGCATAAGGGACTGATGATCAATGTGCCTTATTTAAAGGATTACAACCTGCAAAGTGCTTGTCTTGCATGATCTCTCTGCAGTGTTAGAGTCTTTATGATAGTTCACTTGAGCTTAGAAGGTGAAAGTATTTTTTTAATTCTTAAAAGAATCTCAGCGGTTCTAGAAGGTTCTAGAAAATAGTATTTATCCAAAAGCTTAAAATTTAATTATGAAGACATTCCCTCTGCCTGCAAGGAGATCTTGGCAAGGAAGCCTCCTTTGAATTATCAATGGAATTGTTAACCTGAACGCTGAACCTAAATTTTAGCCCCAGCTGCAGCCCCAGGTATAAGAGGTGCTTAAGTAACCTTTGCTGCAATGAATGACTCATTGACCAGATTGTGGAATGATTTCATACATGATTGGGATAGCAAATTTTTCATTACAATTTCATTTCTGTGCAAAGATATTGTGGATATGATTGTAATTCTGTGCATACTGCATATACTTTAGGTAAAGGTAAAGAGTTTATTGTCTAAGTGTTTCCAGGGTCCTAGTGCCAGGAAAGAAGATCTGGAGGAAATACACTCAACATTCTGAGATTAAAAACAGGAAATGGGTAAATTCAGTGCCCCTTCTGGGAAATGATGAAATAAAATGTGTTTCAACCTTGAAAGAATACTCATGCAAGAGTTAGATTATCAAGGTCACTAAGGAATATTATTTCTTATAGAGATAACATTTTAAAAAATTAAAAAAACTAATATATGGTTAAGTCCTTCTTCCTTCCATATAAAAGAGCTCGAAGTTCTTTTAATACATATTAAGATAAAATTCTTAGTAGGTCACTACTAGGTTGTGACTATTTCAGTGAACTCAGTCAAAATTTCAAAAGTTTAAATTGGTTGTTGGTTGTACTCACACAAATTGAATTTAACAACTAAAAACCCTGTGCTAAGACAATGGATTTATTTCTACTAAATGCACAACTAGCACTTTTACGAGCAGATCTTGAAGCTGGAAGGCTACACTGCTATCTGCTTGCTAATCTGGGGTGACCCAGGCAAGGCCCACTGTGGCACTGCCTTTGAGCTAACCACTGAAACCAGCATGCCGGGACAAAGTGGCACCAACTGCTTAGTTTGTCAGGAGATTTCTTTTCACAGATCAGCTCACAGAGCGGTTGTACAAATCATACCAAAGATCTCCATTTATGAGTAACCAATGCAAATGAGAGGGAATGAAAGAACAGAAAATGATGGGAAATCTAACAGCATAAATATTTTCACACTTCAATGGCACATTTCTAACGGTTAAGAAGGAGGCAGTTATCTGTGCATTATGTCAGGCCATCGTCAAAGTCTTTTGGTATAACCTACTATCAGAACCCAATTTATCTACCTTCCTACCCACCCGCCTCAAGTCCTACCTGGATGGATTAGTAGAATTTACTGATAGAGAATTCTCTATCCAGCTAAATAAATCATTTGCAAATAAAAATCCTCTCAAAACGAGGTGGGGAAAGTATCATACTTGCACTGTTGATGTGTATAGAAATTAATATGTTCAGGACATTTAGTTCCTATATGAACCTTGAAAACAAAACCAGGCAATTGTAGCCCCAAAGCTGGAAAAGATAGTGAGGAACATTTTACTGAGAGACAGTGCAGGGAATGACATCTGGGTTTCTTATGGTGTGTATCCACGGGATTTCCATCTCTGGTCATGTTGCTTTTGCTGTTGCTTTTGAGAAGAAAGTTGGCTCAAAGCCATGTGGTTGCCCATCAAAACCTGGCTCTGTCTGTCTTTGGGACTCAACCCAAAGCTACAAGAACTCATTGTTACTTATCTGCATATTTCCCATTACAACTGATTTTGATTAGGTTGTTTTGCATAAGTATGGCATTTTCAAACTACGTTTTGGAACAAAATAGAAAATGAGGTGCCCTTTGTTTCCAGAGCTTTTGACAAAGCTTTGTATGGAATATCCCACATTAAGTACTCACAGATTCTTTGAAATAAATTAAATGTTAGGATTAATGACCTATATGAGGCAGGATTTCCTTTTAGGGAGATAGTTATATGCTTAATGTTTTCTTAGAAAAGGTAATAGAAGGAATGCTTCAAATGTTGGTGATAATGGGATGCAGTAACTGACATCAATACTAGAGTCTTAAATATTGCTATAACTGTATATCCTAAACTGTAATGCATTAAAAAATGCTTCAGGAGCCAAGAAATAGGACACCTGGTAACACTGGTAGGGCACTTACCTTGGACACAGTCAGCCCAGGTTCCATCCCCAGCCTCCCATATGGTCCTCTGAGCCCTACCAGCAGTAATCCATGAGTACCAGCAGTAAGGCCTGAGAACCACTGGATGATGAAGAAGGAACAGAAGGAAGAGGAGGAGGAGGAGGAGGAGGAAGAGAAATTCTTCCAACTAGCAATCATTGTGTACTAACTCCCCCCATCATTGACATACCCCAAGGAACACTTACAGATCACATTCAATGACATCACAACTCCCAAGATCTTGCCCACACAGAAATCAAGGCCCAGGAGTTTGTTCACATTATCAGACACTCCCCAAATTAAATCATCTTAGGGAAATTCTATGCCTTGTCTTTAAAAAAGCCTACACAAAACAGATTTGTATAATTTAGACCTCCCCTGCAGTATGGTTAAGTTCTTCCCGCTGGGAAGACTTGGGATAACATTTCTCTACAATATTTCATGTTCTTTCTATGACTTTTGCTAATTTAGTTAGTCACTTCAAGTGGCTGTGAAAAACTAAACTGCCTTATTTCTCTTTTGTTACACATTCATCTAAGACACAAGAAGAGCTGTACTTGGTAAATGCCATGACAAATTATTTCTACCAGCTTTATATTATCATTTAGAATATCAGTATTTTTAGTATATCCTTTGCCTTCCATGGTTACAAAAATGATATACATGTGAGTTAAAATGCAAAATGGTGACAACTATAAGATTTTAAAAAAGTAGGTGATAAAGAATCAGAAAACAGGGGTTCATATCTATAAGTATAAACTTATTTGAGGATAGGTTAATTAACCTCATTATAATTTACTGTGCACCCGATAAGTGGATACAACTCTACTGCCATTTCTAAAGTGGCAGGGACGGGATATGTGCTAGGAAATCCCTCAACTGTAAAACACAGAGAAATATTTATTCATTTTTTAGAACTAAATCAGATAAACCATGGTGCCAGGTCAAGTAAACTTTATTTCTATCTCTTTGGTGGTAAGCCTAATTTCACAGGCTCTTCACATCATTAGCACATGATCCTGGTATATTTTCTTATATGAATTGGTTGTAAATGAATAAAATAACTAAGTAACAAACATAGTAATTCACTCAATTTTTTTGTATTGACTGCCTTATTATCTATTTAATGTTTTACACAAGAGGTATCTGCTTTCCATAACATCTGGCATAACTATTATTTTTGTTCATTCATGAAACAAAAAATGATTGTTGGGTGAATTTTTCAGTGCTTGGAGTCTTGGTAGTTGCTATGAACGATGCCCATGACTTCAAGACTGCTGCTCTCAGGGCCAGAAGGATAGTCCAGCGGGTAGGGCGCTTTGCCTTGCATGTGGCCGGCCTGTGCCAGCCCGGCTTTGATCCCGGCATCCCATATGGTCCCCTGAGCACCGCCAGGAGTAATTCCTGAGTGCAGAGCCAGGAGAAACCCCTGAGCATTGCCAGGTGTGACCCAAAAAGCAAAAAAAAAAAAAAAAAAGACTGCTGCTTTCTTGTTCTGATTTTGCTTCCATAGTTAAGAGGAAGCAGCACCTCACAGAGGTGTTTTGCCTCAAAGAATGTGCCAAAAAATAACTTTCTCACTATATATATCCAGTCAGTTTGTTTTAAATGAGAATTTTGATAACAGATAACTTGCATGAAAACTCACTAAATAACTTACTTATTTTAAAATTTATTTTCTTTCTCTACAAGGTTTCATGCTCTTTCTATGACTTTTGCTAAGTTAGCTATGTCAATTCTAGTGGCAGCAAAAAACTAAGGAATTTTTATGATTAACTCAAAAGATGAGGTTTATTTCTAATCTATTTAGGTTTTTGGAAGGTATGACTGATGGGAAATCAACAGGCTAACTTTCTCTGAAATCGAATTCTCTTGGAATTACCCTGAAAATAGCATAATTTTCAGTATTATTCTAATTAAAATAAAAGCACTTACATAGCACTTAAATGATAATGAAACGTTTCTCCCTCCTGCTAGCCTTTCATTTCTCTGCAGATATTGGGATGGTCTCTTCCTGATCCAAAATATGCCAAGTATGAGCAAAAGAATAAAGGAAAGCAAAAAATCATAAGTACACTACAAACTGTCACAGAGAAAACTTTCTCCATATTGTAACTATAAAGCATATTTACTCCTTTGATTTTCTTCTTAATATATAGCATCTCTCCTTGAATGAAGTTATGAGATTCACTTGATATTTGTAGTAACTCTGATAATTCTAGTTTTCCTTTTTCCCTTTTTTTTTTTTTTTTGGTTTGAAATACTTTGGCAATGCTCATGGACTATTTTTTTTTTTGAGTGGGGCACACCCAGTGGTTCTCAAAGCTGTCTCCTGGCTCTGCATTCAGGGAATCACTTCTGGTGGTGCTTAGGAGACCATATGGAATTCGGGAATCAAACCCAGGTTGACCATGTGCAAAGCAAGTGCTTTATCCCCAGTACTATCCCTCTGGAACCCAAATTCTAATAATTCTGGATTCAGGGAGAGGACTGACTTGTGTAAAGATAACTTTTACTCACAAAAGTAAAAAATAAAGTCAATAAAATTCAATAAATTCAATAAAAAAGAATGGATACAGTTCATTACAAAATAAGTTCACCCGAATAAATTAGAATTGAAGAGGTTTCAGAGGGGTGGAATCACATTTTCCTGCTTTTTTCATTCTGATGCATGATACAAGTTTTATTCCTTTTAAGAAACTTGCAAAAAACTAGATTTTCAATGACTGAAAGTATAACTTTGACTAATCCTGATTTCCTGATAAACCAACAGACACTGTTTTCCTTTGCACCTATTTGCACCAACAGTGAGACTGGGAATCTCAAACATTGGTTGGAGGGTTTCTAGGGTTTCAATGCCATGTTTTCAGTCAGGCACTTCTTGAAGTTGCTGTGGAAATAAACACCCTAAAGAAGGAATCTTTTATTGATTTAGAAAGGTCTATCTAGCAGGCTGAAGTAAAACACAGCGTACCAAAGATGACAATGATGATTGTTAGAGTGTAGCCTGAGATCCAGATCATGACGGTAAATTGCCAGATGTCTGAGTACTTAGCTAAGAGTGATAATGGGTTGTGGTGGCACAGGTCTAACACCAGTATATAGAGAGGATGGCTTGCATGGGGGGGTAGCAGAGAAAGACGCTGTTCTTAGATCTCTGCCCTACAGAGTTAACATAGTAGATAAAGCTCAAAAAGTGCAGGGAGGCACATGGATGTTAAATACCCATGCTTTTATAAGGTAACAGTGGCGAGTCTTTTGGGATCAATGTTAACTTGGACACTTTTATCTTCCATAAATCTGAGAGTAAAGTACATTTGGGAGAAGGCTGGTTCCTTCAGAGACTGGGTTGAGTTTTCTTCATTCACGCTCCCTTAGGAAAAATTGAGATCCTTGAGGTCTGATATTTTAGGAGACACCTGGGATCACTGAGCAATGTTTATGGGAGAGAGGAATAAGGAGGAGCAAAGCAAGTGTATTGCCATGTTCATTCACTGTTTATAAAATGAATAGTAAACAGGAGGAGAAGATGTTTAGAGAACTGGTACAGCTATCTAAGATGATAAGAAGGATTGCCATGCTTAAGAGAGGTATTTATATTGCAGATGGCTATCAGGATATTCTAAACAATGCATGACATTTAGACTTTTCTAAAAAATAAAGTGTGTCTGCAAACTAAAGCAGGCTGTCCTATGAAGTATCCAATGAGACTGGCCCATCATCCCCCTGGGATTCTGAAGGTTGTATCATTGGGGCAGTGATTCCTCACTGGCATTGTATCTGGGATGTTCCATGTACTCAGGACATTTTATTCAATGGCAACATATCATGGATCAAACAAAATGTGTATGATAAGAAAGTATAGGTGTATAGGTGTTAGTTATAAAGGAAGGTGTTAACATCATTTGCTGCCTAAGTTTTGTTTCATTCTTGTGGAGACAGGAATTCCACTAGAGGATGTGTTGGGTAACGCCCCTTAAAGTGACAGTACCCCTGCCTATAAGGTTATAAAGGTTGAGAAGACTATTAAACAGTTGATGCCAGGATTCTGAGCCTACGGGGCAGATATAAAAGGAGGGAGCCTGGGCTTGCCTAGAGAGAGTTTGGGAGAGTTTGGAAAGAGCGTATGGAGGGAGAGAGTGCTGAGAGATAGTTGGTTGGAGACAGCAGGAGAGATTTTGCTGGCAGATTAAGAGAAAAGAGAATAGCGGCCTGCTAGAGAGCATGCTGTGAGAATACCAGTGGACCCCTTCTAGAGAAACTTCTAGGAGAGAGAGAGGTTGCCGAACAAGGTAGAGTGAGGAGAAACAGAAAAGAAAGATTAAAAGAAGACGTTAAAGAGCCTGTGGACTTGTTCCTGTATCCATCGGTCAAGGGGAACAGTCGTTGGTTCTAGCTGATCTAGAGCCAATGACAGTACTCCTTGACCGATGGATACAGGAACAAGTCCACAGGCTCGGACAGGAATGGAATAGTGATAATTCAGTCCACATTCAATAGAACAAAACTAAGTTCTTCAAGACATTAAGTTAAAAGTTTTGGTTAAAACAAATGTGTTCAAAACAGGCAGATTTGTCCATGAGACAGAAAGAAAACATATTCTGTACTTTCTATTTTTTACTCTTTCTTTGCTCAACTGTGTCTTTTCTCTATCCAAAGACCAGGTAACTTATGATTCCTTTAGCATCTTTCTTAGTCTTCCCTATACGCTGGATAAAGTAATTATCTAATTTGTCCTAAAGGTTGTATTCTGCAAAGCCAGCTCAGTTCCCATCACCAGCATCTTATTTTGCATTCTGAAAAGTTGATTACACTCCAAACCTGTATGAGCGATTTAGCTTCCAACTGGAGAGTGCATTCTTTGGTTACTTGCAGTGCATGCATCTATTTCTCTCCTTGAGGGAACTTGTTCCCATACTTGATTTCCTACCAAATCTAGTCTAGAAAGGCTTGTGATTTGTTATTATACTGTGAAGACCATATAATTTTGAGCAACATTCCAGCAATAATTTTATTTCTTCTCAGTTTATTAGACTCTCACAGGATAAAACAAATTCACAATTTAATGTATGATATACTATAATTCCTGAGATACCAGGATTTAATTACTTTGAATTATTTTTACCCTTAGGGTTATAAAAAGGCCAATACGTGGCCTTAGTTAACTTTGAGTGAAAAGAAATTTCCATTTTTACAGGAAAACTGAAAATACACATTTCCATTACTTTTCCCATCTATATTTGATTATTACTATTATTATTGTTATTGATTTTATGTATTATTGATTTTGGGTAAAAATGTACCATGAACAATTAGATTTCTATCCTGTAGGTGTTTCATCAAGCAGCATTTAGAAAAGTTGTACATGAAACAATGCTCACTCCCCTACAATTATATTAATTCTGAAAAAAAAATAGTATTTTAGGTCAATCCAATGCTTTATCAAGGAGAGAGTTTCCACACTGTCCAGTGCATTGATCCTGATCACTCTAGCCCTTAAAAACAGTGCACTGAGGGGCCAGAGCGATAGCCCAGTGGGTAGGGCGTTTCCCTTGCACGAGGCCAGCCCATGCAGGCCCGGGTTTGATCCCCGGCATCCCATATGGTCCCCCGAGCACTGCCAGGAGTAATTCCTGAGTGCAGAGCCAGGAGAAACCCCTGCATTGCTGGGTATGACCCCAAAAATAAAAAAAAATAAAAAAACAGTGCACTGAGCTAAGGATCTTAGTTCTTTTATAGTTATAGGAAGAAACCTTTTCACAGCAACCTTTTCCCAAAACTCTGATACAAATGTTTTTGTATAAAGAAGTAGTTCTTGATATTAACAGCTTCTGAGCCAGGTAATCGCTATCACATTCAGTCGACAATCATCAAACCCCAGAACTTGTGACCTCATTGTGTTTCTGTCAGCTACACACCACTGCTTTTACCCAGAACACGGGTGTATAGGACCTGTAGCACTCAGGGGTCTTGTCTCCTAAATTGCTTGTTCCTGGGGAAATGGCTTTGGTCATTGCTTCATGGACTTAAATAAAATAATCTTAGTAAAACTATCAAAAGCAGTGGTGAAAAAAAATAAAACTAGGCAGGAAAATAAGGCACGAAGGTGGAAGAGAGGATGGAAGTAAGAATGGAGATATGGAAAGAGGGAGTTAGTGAAGAGAAGAAGGAAAGATAGAAAGGAAATAAGAAGAGTCAAAAGGGATGAAAATGGGAAGAGTCAAGGGGAGAGAAAGAAGGAAGAAAAAATAAAAGATAGAAGGGACACAAGGGAAAAGATCAAAAGATATTCAGAGCACAACGGGAGCCATGCTGCTGAATTTAAGTCTTTGAGTCACCTTGTGCTCAGGAAATGTAGCAGCCACCTAAGTCAGAGCTGTCTCCTGAAATGCCAGAGCCCCAGTCAGTAAGTATGCCAGGCCCTTCACACAGGAAGACAGGGTTCTGGGGTAGACATAGCGAAGCTGGATCAAGTGTTAGGTGTCCCATGCGTGGGCTTGTGGGACATGGGTGCTGGGGTGAAACATCATGTTTGTTCTTGCTACATCTCTTTTGTACCATTAAAAACCAAAAAAGTCCCTTCCTTCACCATCTCTGCCCATTGCTTCATCAGGTTGCAGCAGTAGCTTTTAGGAAGTTAGCAAGATGCTTCATCTCCACTATTTTTTTTTTTTTTGCAATGGAAATGGTGTCCAGTTTTAAAGACTGATTCTTTTCATTCCCACCTTTAGTTCCGTGAGAACTGTATTCTCATGGAATTTGCATTGTGGCTATAAGGCAGTTGTCTCATTCAAAAAATCTCTAAGGGACTGATAAACCTCTCAAATGATAATAAAGGGCACAGGAAATTTAAATGAAAAGGTGAAAGTTAAATCCACACATGATGCATTTATGTATTTAATTTAGTTACTATGCTTTTGGATAATGAATTTTTTACATGTACTTGTGTGTGTGTGAGAGAGAGAGAAAGAGAGAGAGTTTGGTTCACACACCCAGAGAGGCTCAGGAGTTACTCCTGGCTATGCACTCAGGAATTACTGTTGGTGGTGCTCAGGTGACCTTATGAGATATCAGGAACGAAACACTTGTACACTGGGTCAGCTGTGTACAAGACAAGTGCCCCTCCCTGCTGTTCTATCACTGTAGTCCCTTATATGTATACATTTTGGACTGTACCTAGTTTATCTAAATAATATGTGGCCCCACATGGAAGAACTAAAAAGAATTTTTTTATTTTCTTTTGATAACAATTGAGAAAATGTTTTAAGGAGAACAACTTTAGAGAGTTGATAGATAACTGAAGAGGGGATCAATTACAGCAAGAATTAATTTAAAAATATTTTCTCAAATGTAAAATTGCACTCCTGTAGAGAACTATACTTAAGTTATCACTTGTATCACTTGTCTTCCCATTCCTCATCGATTTGCTCGAGCGGGCACCAGTAACATCTCCATATGTCCTGTCTCATGCTAGAAGAGCCCAAGGACATCTGCTTTCTCCAGGAGCATAAAGAGCCTCAAACCATTCCATCAGGTCATGGGAATGAGGTCTATAATTGTTACTGTTTTTTTGGCACACCCGGCTCAGGGACCCTGGCTCTTGCTCGGAATACTTCTGGGGGGAGGGAGCCGGGTTGAACCCGGCAAGCGCCAACGAACGCCCACCCGCGGGCCGCCCGCCCCGATACTGGTATTTTGCATGTCAAATACAACACGGGTAGCTTGCCAGGCTCTGCCATGCGGGTGTCATGGCACAACTTATGTTATATACATATAATAATAATGTTATCATTATTCTATAGTCACACATAGTTACTGAGTTCATGAAATGAGTTAAATCGAAACCTGAGATGTGTTTCATGTAAAATACACATTGGAATTTAAAAATTTAGTACAAAAAATACAGCAAAAATACTAACAATTGTTTAAAAATAATATTTGGGAATGCCAAATTAAGCAAAATATATGAAAATGAATTCCTTCTGTGCTATATTTCTTATTGACTGTGGTTGCCAGAAAACTGACATATGGAAGTCTCATAATTTCACTGGATAGTGCCACCTAGGGACATTTGAGTCCCATATTTCACAAAATGTTCCAGAAATGGCTATCATTCATCTATGAAACTCTGTCCCTAATCAAGGCTGTCACGCTTTTTGAGGAGCAAATACTGTTCACTTCCTAGGATGTGCTGGACAGTCTTTATGTCTGGTAGTTAGAGTGTCCGTTCACATACACAGCAGGCTGCTTTTAAGGATGACTTTTAAGGAGGCATTTAGTCAATAATGACAAATAGTTTCTGAGTGGGAAAAGTACAACAAATGTGCAAACAGAATTGTTAACAACTTAGACTGCAAAGCTCAATTTTTATTTAAAATTAAAAATTAGTAATGATGCCATATGTTATTGATAGTATAACAATTTGAAAAAGTTGTAAATGTCATGTTTATCATGACAAATTAACTTTTATAAGGTCATGACTGCTTCAGTTAAAGTGACCATTTCAGTCAAGACTGTTTCAACTGAAACCCTAAGATTACAAAGAAGGTCACCATTCTGAGTAACTGTCATTATTTCATATTGTGCTGGGGACAGACAGAAGCTTTAGAAGCGAATAGAAGCATTCTGGGGATACTGTATAGACAACACTTAATTGCTGAATACTGCAGGTTTAACCAGAGTGTAGAAATATTGTGAAAGTACGTGCTCCAGATTCTAAGAATAAAAATAAAACCAGTCATACAACTGCCTCTGGATTAAAAAGTCCATTTTCCCCCATTTCAAAAGGATTTTACCTTTTGCATGGCAGGCTTTCATCTTAAAAGGAAAATGGCTGATTTGCTAAGAGCCCAGTGACTGTAGCAAGGACCCCAGGTTGGCAGCTTTCCATTGATCAACCAATGTGGTGGGGAAAGACACCGGATGTTCAGGGCTTCACCGAAATCCTGCCTGGGTGACTTCAGTGGAAACTGCCAGCCTGCAGCCACATCCCTGGCAGGGGAAGTTCTCTGCTGGCCAGCAGCCTTGTAAAGACACACCCTAGACCTGCGCAAAGATCTTTGCAGCTGAACTCCTGAAAGAGCCGCATGACTCTTAGGTTAATCAGGTGCTTTGGGGTAGAAACATGGAATATGTCAGTCCACTATGCCTCTGATTCCAAGTCCCTGTGTTGTCACTAAGTCCTTGCTTAGAAGTGCAACAACAATATACATAGGAACCATTGAGAAATACAACTACAACTACACAGGAACCTACATGGACACATGTAACTGAGAGTTGTGTTTAACTCCAAACCCAAGACATTTTTAAAGAAGACCATGTTCAATCCCTTTTTATTTTTATTTTTTTATTTTTTTGCTTTTTGCCTCACACCCAGTGATGCTCAGGGTTACTCCTGACTTTGCTCAGGAATTACTCCTGGCAGTGCTCAGGGGACCATATGGGATGTCGGGGATCAAACTCGGGTCAGCCACATGTAAGGCAAATGCCTTACCCGCTGTGCTATTGCTCTGGCCCCTCAATCCCATGTTTTGAAGGATTTGGGATATCTAATGCCTTTCTGGAAAAAAAAAACAATGTTGATACAATGCAGATAAGTATCACTTTGCATTTTAGTTCCTTAAACCAAAGAACTTTCAAAAAGAAGTTCTTTAAACTAAAATAACAATAGTAATAAGAGTACCTCATAAATAAAATGCAGTATCATTTTCTAATGGTTTTCTAATGGGGTATGACTCCATTGACATTAAAATAGTATTCCTGAAGCAATCAGATGTCATTGGGCTACACTGGCACGTGATAGGGTCAAATGGAAATGTTACTGGCGCCCACTCAAGCAAATCGACAAATAATGGGATGTCAAGTGATCAAGTGATCAAGTGACCTTGTGTCTAATATTCTATGCCAGCAGCAAAGAGTCACTTGGAATCAACTTTTTGTGACAAACCATGTTTATCCCAGTTGCCCCCAAATTGTCCAAAAGCTGCGCAAACAGTAGCCACAGAATAACTCCTCCTTTCAGATTTTATTATAGTTGTCAAGATTTTTAAAATGTACTTAAGCCAGTTTATCAAGTGCAGATAAACAATATATCAAAAACCAAACTCCATAACTCTGACTTTCCAGTATTATGCTGGGTTCTGTGGTGTCAGTTTTCCAACTGAAGTTGATTTCAAGCTACCAATAGTTGGTAAGAACCTAGTAGTTTTTTCTGAACATGGACATATGGGTGATTCTTGCTGGCTTCAGCACACCCTGAACTCAAACACACTTTTACACTCCCTGTAAGTTTCTGTTATCTTCAAAATCTTAACAGGGGGAGCATGTGACATTTGGAGCAGATATTCAATAGCAAATTTCTGTTGCTTATGAGATCTTGGGGAACACAGGGCTTATTTGGGAGGGACAGTAGCCAGACCCAACCACACACAAAGCTTTAGGAGAAAGGGAGCTCCCAGAATGTAGGTGGAAGGTGTGTTGGCTGACTCCACGATAAGAGTTTTCATTTACCTTCACTTCATTTGGTTCTGTGGAAAATTCTCAGGGCAATAGTTAGGGCTCTCCTCTGCTTAAACCTTTCTATGTTTGCATACAAAGGAGGGGAAGCTTTTTTCTGGGTTATATTTACACTTCCCAAATCAGAAAATGTCCTAACCAGATAGGAGGACAGGTGGCAACTGGCAACCACAGCCCAAAGCCTTTTTTTTTTTCCCATTTCTTTCTGAAACCCCATGTAGAGGAAAAGTTAACGAATTGTCAGTTGGTTGTTTTATACACAAAACAGTTCTTTCAACACAGATGGAACAAAGAAGAAACCAAAATTGGAACTAACTTTGATACCAAATTTTTTTCCTAATTTGATTGATATGCCAAAACCCAGTAGCAATTATAGACCTCATTTCCATGACCTGAAGGAATGGTTTGAGGCTCTTTGTGTTCCTGGAGTGAGCAGATGCCCTTGGGCTACACTAGCACTAGACAGGACATATGGAGATGTTACTGGTGCCCACTTGAGCAAATCGATGAACAAGTGATATAAGTGATACAAGTGAATTTGATTGATACATTATTTATTTAATTTTATAGATATATAAGATTAATCAATTTTAATAAAATAAGTATGACATGATCCTAAATTTAATTTGCCAGGATAAAACAAAATAATATTGATTCCTTTTTTATCAAAATAAATAAGTTTTCAAAGTTATTTTCAAAAGTTACTTTTTTTTTTTAGAAAAGATTTTATTATACCACCGTGAGAAATACAATTACAAAGATGTTTATAAGATGTTCATATTTGAGTTTTGGTCATACAGTGTTTCAGCACCCATCCTTCCACCAGTGCCCATTTCCCATCACCAATGTTCCCGATCCCCTCCCCCACTCCCCTAGCCTGCCTCTATGGCAGGTTCTTTATTTCTTCCTCTTTCTCACTCTTTCTCTTCAAAAGTTACTATTAAAGAAACAAAGAGTCATCGAAAAACCTTGAGTTTTTCCACTTTTTTTGTCTATTTTTTCCACAGGTATTTCTGTTCTTATAAATCATACATCACGTTCTGGAACACTACTGACTATAGTTTAAAACAATTTCAAACTGTGAGCCCTGAAAGATCTCATAGGTGGGATACACTGAACCAGCTAAGAATGAAAATGATCTACTTAAATAGTAGAACGTCAATCTGTATTCTCGCCTGGCAATTATGAAGGCATTTGGACAAGGTATGATATGGATAGCTAAATATCTCACAATGGGATAACAGTCTCAGTGCATAAAGACCTCTCTGCCTAAATACCAATATTAAGTTATGAATGGATTCTAAAAGTACCTAAAAGATAACTCTCAAATTTATATTCCCTTTGATCAGAGTTCTTTCTATTTTCTTACCAGATTTTCCACCTGACAAAACCTTTTATCCATCCATCCATCCATCCATCCATCCATCCATCCATCCATCCATCCATCCATCCATCCATCCATCCATCCATCCATCCATCCACCCATCCATCCATCCACCCACCCACCCACCCACCCACCCACCCACCCACCCATCCATCCATCCATCCATCCATCCATCCATCCATCCATCCATCCATCCATCCATCCATCCATCCATCCATTGCATTGTGTTAGAAGTGCATATATCTTGAAAAGCTGGATATGCCCAGGTTCTGGTGCCAGGGGAACAGTGAGAAGTTCATTCAAAGGGAGCATTTTCTGTATAAATGGCAGCATACAGGGTAGGAACAGAGTCACTGGCACTGTCATTTGAGGTAGTGGGTTAAGAATAGTATGTCTCATGTGAAGTCAAACTACACCTTGGGAGAGATGGCCACTCAGACACTGGGGATCATTCCAAGTAGGGGCAAGATAAAACACCCAAGTCCAACTCCTAAAGAGCTAAGATAATTATTCTGGGATGTCACTTAGATTTTTTAATTTTTTTTTTTTTTTTTTTTTGCTTTTTGGGTCACACCCGGCGATGCTCAGGGGTTACTCCTGGCTCTGCACTCAGGAATTACTCCTGGCGGTGCTCGGGGGGACCATATGGGATGCCGGGATCGAACCCAGGCCTGCATGGGCCGCCACGCACAAGGCAAACGCCCTACCCGCTGGGCCATCACTCCGCCCCAGATTTTTAATATTTTAAAGCTTTTTCTTAACTAACTTCTTCCTACTAGCCTTCAAACATAGTTACAGATTCTGCTCTTACAAATATCAACTAGGAAATGCTATGAACACCTAGCTTTGAAAGCCATTCAGCCTGCTTCGACCACTTTTTCATCTCTAATTTCTCTATCTGTCACGTGTTATTTTCCTGGTCCTACTAATTGCTCTTGTTCTCCTACACTACAACCTGGGCCCCATCATATTGAACCATCTTGAGAAATTACACTGTTGAGATCCTGAAGTCTCCTTTCTCTAAGCACCTTCTGTGGTTCATTTCCTGTTCTGCCTTAAAATAATTTCTCTTGGTCAGTTCTCTGCCATTTAAATGATTTTAGCCAAATCATGCAACTTATTTCTGTCTTTCATCAGTAGACAATCACATGTATTTATTCCCTGAGGACCTGGATGCTTCATGGTTCTCCCAACTGACATGACACAGCTAGAACCCACTGGATTGAATCTTTACAAGTTTTGCCTTTCAAGCTGTGAGCTTTTTAGCTCACCCCTCGTATATTATAGGCCGCCTGTCACAAGCTGTGAGCTTTTTTTCAGAGACCATGTTCAACTTAAAAATTTCCTATTTTTTTTCCAACAGAATCATTGCTGTCCCAATTCTTGAGTAGAGTCCTCTGAATTCAAGTGCCCAACTAATAACAGATAGGAATTTGCCACAGAAGGATATTACCTAGTTTCGCCTCCCAGTACAGGCACAGATAAGGAACATTCTCCATGTTAACTGTCAACATAACTAACTGCCACCATTATACAGATTTGAGAGATAATTCTTTAGGTGAAAACATGAGGAAGAGTCCCTTTCTAGTCCCTGATCCCCCACCCCTTTTTGGTTATTTCTGTCCACCCACAACTCTCCCCCGAATTTAAATATGATTCACTTTTTTACACTCCTAAAACTTCATCCTTACAGAACCTTCCCCAATTCTCCTCTCCCAACTTCCTAATCCAGCTAGGAACAATTCTTCCTTTTCTATATTCTTGGAAAAAAAAACCCTCAAAGTTCTTATAAGTGAATATTGCTTTCAATGGTTGTTATTCATTCTCCAGTCTTAAACCTTTAACTCTAAGGTCTTGGCTGTTCGACTCAGCTAAGGGTCTATCAGTTTCTGTTAATTACTAGAATTTCCTAAATTGGAGCCAGAGAAACCAGCATTTGAATTAATTGCTAAATTATCATCAAGGGTGTCTGCATAAATCCTAAAGTGATACTAGCAGGGGTGGTGGGGAGGGAAGGGTGAAGGCAAAGATGATTTTAGCATACAGCTCTGCTTCAGGCCCTACATATGCAGTTACTGACACACTGGATCTTATGTGACAGAAAGGGTAGAATCCATAAGAATCATATTTTCTTGGTTATGCCCTCACCAGAGCCTACATACTTTTCCATGGCTGGTCTCTCTATGCAGCCAGACTTCCTGTGGTGAGTGAGGACATAGTGTTTGCTGAGACACAATTGGTCTTACTGACCAACCAAGTGCTAAAGGCTATATGTGCCTTGTTTCTTTGGAATTGTTCTTGTAATTCAGACTTACTGTTTCTGTTGTTTTTAGGTACTACAGCAACAGTCATCTCTTAGGGACAGAATGGTCTGTAGGGCCAACAAGCTAGAGTAGCCAAGTGTTGTCCTCATTTTGCAGCCTGATTCTAAGCAAAAATCTCTTTCAAGCTAGCTATAGTCTCTATCAATAACAAAACACCACACACACTTGTGTTTGTGTGCATGCACAACACACATGGCACATATATGTGTCTATACATACTCGTGCCACACTGATAAATAATACAGACACCAGCTTACACAGATCCACACACAGACACCACATTCAACACATATGTACACATGGAAACAGTAATAAACACCACAAAGACATATGCATGTCACATATGTGAATAGCATACATGGCACCCATGCCACAAACCATATACCACATGTAACTCCACATGCATAGACATACAATTAGGCATGTTGCATGCATTACATGCACATACCAAAGATACACAGAATAACTTCTCACATACATCAAACACACCAACCAGATATTTATGTATAACATACCTCCCAAATGCACACTTATAGCACAAATATCACACACATACACACACCAACTTTAGTTTTTCTCTAAGGAATGTTCTTTAGTCTGTGCAGTACATTCTCATATGTCTATATTATGGCTTGTACCACTTCTCATCTAATACAACATAAAATTGATTATTTTAACTTACTGTCTTAATGTAGGGTTCTATACTATACAGACTATGACTTCCACATGCTTAGTGTTAACCTACAAAGCAGCAGCAATACAATATTAAACTGGAAGCAATGAACTGCTCTTCAAAACTTAAAACACTTAGACGGTAGGCAAGATGTTTTTGAGGTTATGCTTTGTGTTTTGGAAAACTAAAATCAATGAGTGTCTTCCAACAGAAATCAATTTGTTCTGAATGGATTTGTCATAGTAGCACTAACTCTTCACAGAACAGTCATATGAAAATAGTGGCTTGCATCATAAATAATTAAAAGTAAAAATTTGACCACCAAAGCTGCTATACATTATTTCAACTATGAAAAAGAGAGAAACTTTACATAAAGGTAAATAAGAATCCAAATTAATCTTTGTAGGAAAAGAGCAAATAAAACCCGAACACCAAGTCACCCAACCACTAGATTCTCAGTGAACTGTTTTTTGCTGTCTTTCACACACATCCTCCCTGAACAGACCTGCAGCTACTGCTCAGATGCTGCTAGATAATATTTCTCCCTCAGCTAACATGGGGTTTATCTTTCAAAAGAGATGCATTTCACAGATAAAGACAACTTCCTCTAACTGCTGATTAGATAAGCAGCTTAGTATCCGTGCTCAAAAGGTTGCTGCCCAATCTCCAATTAGACCAAAGCCACTGCTTTCTCTTTCCATCCTGAAACACTTCCCTCTCAGGCTGTGGAGAACTTGGCAGCCCACGCCTCAGTACTGTCCCAGCATCCTTCTTAATGTCTAAAATGGAGGTGAGACTTAAAAATGTGTAAACTGGGCAAAAGATATTGTACAGGGCCTAAAACTTGCCTTGTACATGGCTGTTCTCCACCACCATATAACTGGACATGACTAGACATGGTTCCTGAGAATGGCAGGTGTAAATCCTGGCCACTACGGGTATGGTCCCTAAATAAAACAAACAAAAAGTGTGAATCTTCGTAAAAATTCCACAAATTTTAATCTTATAACTGATGACAGTAAGAAATCTTGCTTTGGATAAAAAGGAAAAAAAATAAATTATTTCACACATTATTTTCTCAGATTCTCTCTCTCCCTCTTTGTGTGTGTGAGACAGAAAGAAATCTAGATATTTTTCCTTATTCTTTTATTTCCATTTATTGCCAGCATGGAACACAATTTGGTCAATCCATTAAACACATTTTGGTCAAGCTCAACTTTGAGAAAGGTATGCCTACAGAGTAGAACTATGTATTCTAAACACCAATTTGGGAGACATTATAGCTATATTCTTGCAAAACCTACCCATAACATAATGGTATAACCTCTCAAATTTGGGAAGGGCCATATTGGTGAGTGATAAAAAGCATGTAGTAGGATGAGACAGGACAGGGGTACACTATCACCATATGTTCCAATTCACAACAACCATCACACCTTCTGCATGAGCACCAGGTCTCAGAAAGTGGCCTTCATTGAAAGTTAATTTGCTAAAGTTTCTCTGACTCCATTACAGTCATATGTTTTTGGATTTTCCTGCTTCAACTTTACTCTTTGTGTTTGTGCAATCAAACCATCGAATTTGGTTCTCAACTGTTATTGAAAACCTAGGGGTTTTCCCTTTTATCCCATTCAATCCCTAAGTTTGTGGTCCTTTCCCAAAGATATGCTCATCTCATTTTATTGCCTCTCATCCTATTTTTCTATCTTTGGTTTCTGTTGCTTTGTTTCTACTAGGTAGTTAAAGCTACCACCATGAGGAGAGAACTATGTAAGGGCCGTATTTATAGGGGAGTGGATTTCTCTATTACTGTAGCTTATCTCACGTCTGACACTATCTGACCCCAGCTACAGCCTCTCACACAGGGTAGAGGACACATATCCTTTGTACATCATTAGTAAGTGAGAAGTTTAGGAGCCTCAGTCAACTTTAGATTTTGGAAAAGCAAACAGGTGAAAGGAAAGCAACATCACAATGGGCAAATAATCAAGGTAGAAAGAAAGGAACAATGGATAATTCACTGATTAGAGAAAATAAAACTGAAAAGAAGCTTTCAGACTTTATACAAAGCACCAACCTTGTCTTAGAGGTCTACCTATTCGGACATAATTTCTATCAAAAAATGAAACAAACAAGCCCAGTCCCCGCCCCATCCCTTTTAAGAGCTTCTGGTCAACAGCTGTCTGAAGAAATCTCAAATTATTTTCCACTGTCTATATGCGTGCAGTGGTTGAGTGCATGAATGTGGGGTTGCCTTAAGAGGTCACCAAGTACATCCTCTGCTTCAAGGAGTTTCAGACACAACCACTTCAGAGACACAAGATTTCTCTCATTTTTAGAGACACCGCTTAAGAAGAATGAGTGGTTATTAGATTAAAAAAGTTACCCTGCATGCCTAACTAGAACTCCTCAAGCCTCCCTTTAAATCCAACTTTCTTCTTATTTAGACCAAGAGTAAGTCTAGATTGGACTTATTTCCTGATACCTTTTTTTTGTACTGTTTATTTTGACTCATGAGAAAAATTTGAAATAATAGAGATCTGGAGTGCACCTTCAGCCTCGGCCAAAGCTAGCAATGAGGTGTGACCCCAATGTTTGGGTTGTTTTGTCCTTAGTAAAGCATACTTAGGTTTTTCAATCAAACCCTGAAGACATTCTGAGATGAGCTCTGTTCTAACGGCCACTTTAGAGAGAAGGCATTGATGCTCAGAGAGGTAAAAGTCACTGAGAATTCTAAACATTTTGCAGAGAGGGAGTTTGGATTGACACTTTTTTGTCTCAAATTCATCCTCCTTAGCCTGACTCCACCTTGACCACTCCCTAACTGCTCTGTTTTTTGCCCTGACTCCTCAGCTCACTTCCTCTTCTTGCTCCAGTGCTTTTCTGCAGGGAGGAGCTCTTTTTCACTTCCTGTTTTCTGTCCCCTGGCACTCTTTTGCAGTTCTAATGTCTTCCCATATAGCTGAGGAAATGTAATTTCAAATGTATTTCTTTTTCTTTCGTCTGATAATACTACTATCATTCAACACTGTCTTCAAATACTATTGGCATACTCAATTGGTTTGCTGATACAGATTACAAAGGAATAAAGGATTTATCACCCAATTCAATGCTGGATTATTTCCTGTAAGAATTGTCAAGAATACATCTAAAACTTGTAGCTATGAGGGTGCCTTTTCCTGCTTTTGGTTTTTAAGACCAACTTGGTCACTGAATTTCTACTACAACCTCCTCCCACTTTTTCTCTGGTGCAATAGTGTCATTTTTACTTTTTTGAACTTTTGATTGCTTTCTTGTTTCTATTTTGCACAGCAGCCCCTTGGCTTTTAGACCCCCCCCCCACCCCCCCACCTGAGAGCTGAAAACCAGCACCTCAGGGGGCCGGAGAGATAGTCCAGCGGGGAGGGCATTTGCCTTGCACATGGCTGACCCAGGTTCGATCCTGAGCATCCCATATGTCCCTTGAGCACCACCAGGAGTAATTCCTGAGTGCAGAGCCAGGAGTAACCTCTGAGCATTGCCAGGTATGACCCCCAAAAAAAAAGAAAAGAAAAAATTAAAAAAATACCCAGCACCTCAGATCGACTTCAGTGGTTTTCCCTGGCTACCAAATGGCTATGGCAACAACTACCATGAAAAATAAAGTAAGTAATGAGATTTGTGATGTTTTTGAATTTTACAACACTGAACATTTTTCCTTTATAAACTTTTCCATGAAAGGAGAGACAGAATGAAAATCATATCATACATGGGAGTAAACATTGGGAACAGATCCTGGAGAAATAACCAACTTTCCTCTTTTCCACAGTGACACCTGAGCAGGTATGTGTTAGGAACAGGAGTTGGAATGGCAACTAGAACAGAGTTTGCAGACCAAATGGAAATGACCATCAGGGATGTGATGACAAAGGGTCATCACCACAGTGAAAGTGCATAGGGGATGATAAATATAGGAGATGGTGAAGGCATTGCAATCAGAATTGTAAACTGTGAACTATTCTTTACTCTCCAGGAATAAGCCTGACTTTCAGTTCTCTAAATATGCTGCATGAACATGACTGAAGGCTGCATGACAACCATAATATTTCAGGGAGAATGCCCTGGTTTCTCTATAATTGCCTTGAGTCCTAATTCTGATGTGTGAATTTTGAGTTGGTGTTTAAATGCCAATGGTTACATAGACCCAATACCTTCTCTGGTTTTTGGTTCTTTCCTCTGCGTCCAATTAATATGAGCAGGTGTTTGTTCATGTATGAAAGGGTAAAAACACCACCCATACCAGAGACAAAACATGTAATAATAGAGGTTAGCTGGATATTTTACTATTTCTGCCATTTTTTACATATGCATTCGCATTGGTTTAATACTTTTATTTACATGAACTTTTTAATTTATGTGTGCTTTGAATCTACACTGAAGCAGTACTAAGTATATTAAACCAGTATCTCTTACAGAAGAGGGAAATCAATCTCCAAAACAAATGCGCAATAGCAAAGCATATTCTTGTATTCCACTTCTGAAAAATTGTGGAAAATGTAGAAGAGAGGATAGTTCAGTGTTGTGTTTTTTCCCATCTGCTCCTCCATATACAACAGCCATTGTCTAATTAAGAAAATTATTTATAAATATCTTTGATTTTTGGTTCATCTCAATCAAATGGGTGGGATCTCTACCATTAACTGCTTGTACACTGTAGCTCAATTAAAAAGAAATATATATATATATAAACATAAAGGCACTTAGTTTCTAGTACATATGTAAACAACAGCATATTATTCTTAGTTATTGCCTTTGTATGTCCTATTAAAAAGAAATAATGTAATGATTTTCTTAACTCTAAAACTTTTGCAGATATTGCTATGTTGGTTTGGGGGTATACACAACCAACCCAGCTGTGATCCATTCTATTTAATTTCTATCTGTATACTCTTCATGATAATCTTTGTGACAATGGTGTTTTTAATATTTTTTACATTTTTAAGGTAAAATAAATATTTTAACCTTTCACTTTTCTTTCTCATGATAACAAGGTACAACAGCAGTAAAACTAGTCTTCAAATAAGTTGAGTCTAATTGTGACTCTGCTATTTGATTTTGAGTAATTCTATGAACTTTTCTGGATCTTTGCTTCTTTCTTACAATAAAGAGGTTGGTCTAAGGAACAGACATGTGCAAGTTATCCAGGTTAAAGAATGAAAATTTCTTCACCAACTCTTTGTGGGAAGAGCAGATATGGATATACTAAGTTTATTTAAAGTGTTCGTCTAATGTTAAAATATTCCAATTTATAAAATTTTTTCGTGAAATTAACATGCAAGGAACCAGGATGAGAGAGATAATATCTGATAGTCGTGGTGAGTCCCTCTAACCCAAAATCATAAGATAAATCGCCCTATTTGTCTGAGCAATTTGCAATTTCTTCAAGGCACCTGAGAACTGAGGTCAGTGATGGTTCCTTGCAGCATCACATTTTTCAATTGTTATTTGCTCTGCAAGTGGATCCCCAGTAGGGTTAATCCATGAGTCTTTTTTCCTTCTCCATACATGAAGATCGCTTTTGCTGATCTTTAGTCCAAATTCCCTCAACGTGGTGGTTGAAAGCAAACCAGACCGCATGAGTCATGTCATATGATCACTCTCTTTGAAAGGATATAAAGAGACAATGTTTTAATAGGAACTGCACATGTGATTGCCTGTCTGCTTGTCAGACCTAACTCACCCACTCCTCTGTCGCTCTTGGTGTTCTGCTGCCCTCCAGATGTGGTGGAGAGGTCTTCAGGGACAGGCATGGGCTCATCCCCGTCATCTGGAGTGTCACTTACTGGAGGACTTTCTTTCCCTGAGGAGACAAATAGAAGTTTGAGTCTCTGTGGTTCTGCCACTGGGTGCAGGTCAGCAAGAGCCCTTGAAGTCTCCATTTAAGAAGAGCACATGAGAGTTACTGGAGTGAATTTAGTACTCTCTGGAGGGTTTAACATTATTCACCTTTGTCTCTTTTGGGACACATTCAGCTGTGGATAGGGCTTACTCCTAACTCAGTGGGGCGGTCACTCTTGGAGGTGCTCAGGGGACCATCTGCATTGCCAGGGATTAAACCATGATTGGTTGAATGTAAGGAAGGAACCCTATGCCCTGTACTACCTTTTCCAATTTCAATAGTCTCCTTTATAATAAGGCAATATCATTACCACCATTTCATTTTATTAAAAAATGAGAGAACAGATGTGCAATGAAAAAACAGAAAATAAACTATAATCCTAGAGAACCACTGTTAAAATCATCACATTTATATGTGATGTATGATTATAATCATCATACTGTATGATTGCATATGTCATACAGTATGATATGTGATGATGTATTTTCAATCAAAATAAACTAGCCTTTTTTACATTCTTGCAAACTTTATCCCCTGACATGTGATCATATTGATATTAATTGTATATCATATTGAAAGTATATTGATATTAATTTACAATGTCTGTGTAATATTCCATTATTTGGGTGCATAGTATACATTTGTACCCTTTTTATTTTTTAAATATTATTATTACTGCTGTTGTTGTTGTTAAACACTGTGGGAAATATCTGACCAGCTGCTCTTTTGCACGTTTCTTAATGATCAGTCGAATAAATAAATTTCCAGAAGCCTTATGGTAAGGTCAAAAGGCATCTACATTTTTTATGACTTCACAAGAGTATGCCAAACTATTCCACTGTATAGCTGTTCCAATTATCTTCCTGAAGTTTTCATCATGTTACACCCCTCATACTAATCTGATTTTTCATATCATAGTGGTCATACTGAGCATTCTGGTTCTGTTCATATTATTTTCAAGAGCCAGGGAATATTTTTTCTACCCTTTTTTAAGCTGATTCAGATTGGTGGGGCCAGAAAAGGGGGGACATAAAAATAAACAGGTACTGCTGGGACACAATTCCCTTCCCACACGAGGAGATACTTCAACAACAGGATTTATATCTTTGAAGTATGAACATGAAATACAGTGTGTCCAATTACAAAAGCTGGAATACAGACCCAGTTATGAAACAGAAGGAGGAGGGAAAGGGAGAGGAAGAAGACCCAGGTCAGCAGCATGCAAGGTGATTGCCCTAACTGCATGTACTAGCTCTCTGGCCCCAGTGCCAGAGAGTTTAACACTACTTACAATTTAAACTTACTATAATTGTTATTTAAATTACTTAACACCATAGTAACTTACAAAATGTAGTAAATATATAATTTAAAACAAGCTTAAATTTCACAAAGTAGAATTTTTCAATAATATTGTATTTTAGGATGTCTTTTACACAATTAGATTGAATTAGAATTAAGTGTATCCAGGGCTGGATAGATAGTACTGTAGGTAGGGAGAGCTTGCCTTGCATATGGCTGACCAGGGCTTGATCTCTGGTATCCTGTATGGTCCCTTGAGCCCAGTAGGAGTGATCCTTCAATGCAGAGCCAAAGGTAAACCCTAGCACCTGCAAGTGTAGCCCCCAAAATAACGACTACAGAAAATTAAGTGTAACTAAAATCTGTAGCAATGAGGAACATATTACCACTTAGAAAATTCTAAGTGAGAATACATGGCTGTATTCTGGAACAAAATCCCCCAAACCATTTAGCCTTCCAGAAACACCTTAAAATTGAGGTAGGAGGTGTAAAATACATGAAAGAAATAGATTTAGAGGCCCCAGTTGAAGCAAATGACTCATGCAAGCAACAGTGGAACAACAGTTAAGCATAAGAACGTAAAGGAAGATTAACAGAGAATCAAGTCTGATGTTGCATGTTGATGGCTGGGTTTGCATCTTGATTAACAGGCAAAGGCTTTTATCACATGCAAACCCAGACTTGAGGGAGAATGTTTAAATGATCAGGAAAGTGCTAAAATTCAGTACAACATGGCACAATAGAATTTTCAAGGTTTTTTTTCCTTTCAATGAATTACCTGTAAGAATAATATTAACATGTCAGAGGCTTGGAGAGACCAGTACAAGAATCTCCAGCATATTAAATAATTCTTACTGGAATACTTTAAAATAGAACCCACGCAGACACCAGATAAGACTTTAGGGAATATTTGCATTATCTAGGAAACAGACATCACAATTTAATATTCCAGCTTAATTACCACAACTGGCATATCTTCAGAAAGAACATTATTGTGTATATTTGGATAGCCAATACAAGATAAATAGTTAAAGATGATGATGCAGGATTATAAGAATTTCTCAAGGAAAAACAAAAGGGCAGAGAGAAATTGATTAAGGTGCTCATGTTACATCCAAGTCTTTAAGTGTACATCATAGCAGCAAATGCTTTCGTGGCCCTAAGTAGAAGACCTTAAGGTATCAATAACTAAATATTTAACAATTTTTCACCAAATTCATAAGTGAGGGAAACTTTGAATAGTAACAAGGAGATACACAAGCAATTTGATAATCTGTATTTTTAATGACTAGAAAGAATATGCATTTACACAGTTTAAGAAGCAGAGACATGGTCACTTTCATTTTTCAGTTAGAATAATCATACACAGAACTTTAATATTTAAAACATTCTTTCTGTGTAGAGGTAAATTAAAGGCCCAGACTGCTTACTTTCTTACTTTCTTGGATACCTTCCATAGTACTGACAGTGTAAAATCTAGTCTTGTTCATAAATTTATGATTAAATGTACATAGAAGAGTAAATCATTGAGATAAACCAGTGAGTGGCTATTATTATAGGGTGGGAATTTGAGGTTGGTGCTGAGTTTATTAGTATATTATATCATCATTATTTTACCTATATGACTTTGCATGCTTTTGAATGAGTTTAAATACCAGGGCATACTTAGACCAGGGTTAGAGTCATAAAGAATCAGGATTAGTACTTCCAGTACTATATTGAATAGAAGTGGTGAGAGTGGGCAGCCTTGTCTTGTCCCTGATCTTAAGGGGAAGACTTTCAGTTTTTCCCCATTGAGAATGATGCTCACTGTGGGCTTGTAGTAGATGGCCTGGATTATGTTGAGGAAGGTTCCTTCAATCCCCATTTTACGGAGAGTTTTTATCATGAACTGGTGTTGAATCTTCATCAAAAAGTGTTTTCATCATTAATCATCAGGGAGATGCAAATCAAAACAACAATGAGGTACCATCTCACACCACAGAGACTGGCACACATCCAAAACAGCAAGAACAACTGGTGCTGGCATGGATGTGGGGAAAAAGGGAGTCTCATCCACTGTTGGTGGGAGTGCCGATTGGTCCAGCCCTTTTGGAAAACAATATGGGTGGGCATTCCTCCGAAAACTAGATATTGAGCTCCCATTTGATCCAGCAATAGCACTCCTGGGAATATATCCTAGAGACCAAAAAACACATAGCAGAAACACTATCTGTACTTTATTCATCACTGCGCTATTCTCAATAGCCAGAATACAGAAACAACCTAAGTGCCCCAGAACAGAGGACTGGCTGAAGAAACTGTGGTATATCTACATGATGGAATACTATGCAGCTGTCAGAAAAGATGAAATTGTGAAATTCACCTGCAAATGGATTGACATGGAGACTACCATGCTGAGTGAAATTAGTCAGAAGGAAAAAGACAGATATTGAATGACTGCATTCATTAATGGGATATAAATATATACCAGTGTTTTACTGAGCGTGGGAAATGGTAATGTCAGACTAGAACTCATCATTGAATATACACAAAGAGACTTACATGATAAACCCTAAATGTCTGCAGGGCTAGCCGTAATGTGTAAAAGAAGGGGGGAGAGAGATGCAGAGACAGAGAGACAGAGAGAGAAAGAGAGGAAAAGGGGTACCTGCTACTGAGGCAGCCTGGGGGTGGGCGGGGGGGGGTGGGGTATACTGGTGGTTGTGATGGGGCACTGGTGGAGGGATGGGTGCTGGAATACTGTATTACCAAGAGCCAATTATGAACACCTTTGTAATTGTATGTTTCACTGTGGAATAATAAAAAAAATTTAAAAAAGAATCAGGACTGCCATTAAATAATGCCACTTTTTTTGAATTCATGCCCAAATACATCCAAATATATTACATAGAAATTATCAGGTATGTTTATCAGAGTATAAAGTCAATGTAAAGTTGTAGATACCTTGAATAATGATCATACTCCTTAATGATGTCCCCAGTATGTCAGGCTGTCTGAACTAAAGACTAGCTCACCAGTGTCCTTCATCCTGTATCTCACTGCCTTATTATGTCCTATGTGGGGAGAAAAGGGAATAATGAAGGCAGCAGGGGTTATGGTTCTAAAACACCATGGGTCAGATAGATCGATAGACACTTTCCATGCAGAGGAAGCACATGGGGAGAAAAGAGAATCACAATCAACCTCAGCATGTACGGTGGCATCTAGAAAGAAGTAGGAACTGGAAAAGAGCAAAGCCAGGATCTATTCCTGTGCACTCCAAGGGCGCCATTGTAAGTCAGCCTTGCTCACCGTCACTCAGTGATGGTTTTTAATAGTCATCTGATTTGCCTAAAAGCGCTCAGAGGTTTGGAAGTGGCAGCTGTGATTAAGAAGCTAAAATCACTCTCATAAGTTTTGTACTCAGTGACCCTCAGGTACTTCCACTATGGGAGATTTCTACAATACAATATACTAGTTGGCAAAATACTTCATGAGAAGCAAAAAATATTTTTCATGCTAATTTTAAACAAATTTTTGATAATCATTTTAAATGCAAAACAAACAGAATTATTAGGACATTGGACCTGAAAGTTAGTTGACCCAAATGCATTTCCAGTTTGACTAAGATAAGACTGACAGGAATTTGAAAAAAGAAATTCTTTATACAAAAGCAGTCCAAATGGGAAAGAATATTCACCCAATACCCATCTGATAAGGGGTTAATATCCAGGATATATCAGGCACTGGTAGAACTTTACAAGAAGAAAACAAACAACTCCATCAAAAAATGGGGAGAAGAAATGAATAGAAACTTCAGCAAGGAAGAAATTCGAATGGCCAAAAAGCATATGAAAAAATGCTCATCATCACTAATCATCAGAGAGATGCAAATCAAAACAACAATGAGATATCACTTTACACCCCAGAGACTGGCACATATTCAAAAGAGCAAGAACAACAAGTGCTGGCGTGGATGTGGGGAAAAGGGGACACTCATCCATTGTTGGTGGGAATGCCGACTGGCACAGCCTTTCTGGAAAACAATATGGACATTCCTCCAAAGACTAGAAATTGAACTCCCATTTGACCCAGCCATACCACTCCTGGGAATATACCCTGGGAAGCCAAAAATATATTCAGCGGAAACACCATCCCTCCTTTTTATGTTCATAGCAGCATTATTCACAATAGCCAGAATCTGGAAACAACCAGAGTGCCCGAGAACCGAAGCTATTAGAAAGTGCCCGAGAATTAGAAGCTTTGGTACATCTACACAATGGAATACTATGCAGCTGTTAGGAAAAATGAAGTTATAAAATTTGCCTATAAATGGATGGACATGGAGAAGATTATGTTGAGCGAAATTAGCCAGAAGGAGAGAGACAGATACAGAATGACTGCATTTATCTGCATAACATAAATATATATGTACATATTATGATACCAATATCCAAGGTCAAGTGAAACATATATCAGGAGATCTTGTCAAAGGTGGAAATTATCACAAACGTGTGGGAGTCAGAGGCTAGGTAAGACAGAAAATGGAACAGTGTGCTAACAATTGTCGAAAGTACTAATACCAACCTAGAACTGAGCATTAAATAGAGGCAAAGAGATACACATGACAACCCTTTAATGTATGTTCTGTAATCCATAGTCTGGAGGGGAAGGAAAAGAGAAAGAGAGAGAAATGGAAAGAAATAAAGAACCTGCCATGGAGTTGGGCTGGGGGAGGGGGAGGGAACCGGGGACGTTGGTGGTGGGAGAGGGGCACTGGTGGCGGGATGGGTGCTGGAACACTGTATGACCAAAACTGTTCCAAATATGAACTTTTTAATTGTATATCTTTGTAATTGTAAAAATAAAAAATAAAAAAAAGAAATTCTTTAAAAATCTCACCTCAACAGTAAAATTAGGCTCAAAATCATGATTATCACATTCCTTACAGGGTTATTATTTAGATAAGATAAAATAATGATGTGTCTGAATGATAATGTGCTAAATGAGTTCATGAGACTCTTTTGTAAACTATAATGTTCTACAGAAATATGTGTATTACCAATGCTCATATTGTCTCTAAGTCCATATACAATGACACACAAATACACAAGTTGTAAATAGCAGAAATTAAATATTTAAAGGGGAGGTAGAATATAAATTTATTTATTTTAAGAAATGAAGCACAACTTTTGCTAATATACAATTTACTGAGTGTCTATGTTTCAAGTAAACCATTGCCTAGGAGAACTATTCTGACAAATTAGATGAGAAAAAGTATATAATTGGCTTTTTAGCAGCAATAAAATAATTTTAATTAGTTTATAATTCATGCAATAGACTTCTGTAATTTTCCATCCTTAAAAATATATGAGTTTTGTTATACAAAATGCTAGGTAACCAGGTGAACATAATTTCTGGGACCAAATGGAAATTAGAATACAGAATTTCAACACCATAGAAGAATGGAGAAGTGTGCAATCCAGGGTCAAGAGAGAATAAGTCAACCCTGGCGAACTCACAGTCAGGTTCCAACTCTTGAATCTATAGACCCCACAAATTGAAGCTGGCAATTCTGTCTTTTTCTTATTTAAAATTATAAAAAGTTTAAATAAGAAGAGTGCTTAGAGGAGTCGTTGATAAAAAGTATTCCATCAAAGTACTATGCCATGACTATTTTTGTTGGTACTTTAATACAAATGAGCCTCGCTTTCCCTAAATAGATTATCATTGCCTATAGAGTCTATTTCTTATCCCAATGTTCTGAAAATATTATAAGTACCATTAAGAAATAGTCATTTAAAACAGGGTCCAGGAGGACCTGTCAAGGGTTGGAATCTACTACAAGTGTGTGGGGTCAGAGGTTAGCTAAGATAGAGAAGGGATCGGTCTGATATTCCAACTATCAATAATAGTTGGAAATGGTAACGCTAAACTAGACCTGAGTATTGAAAGTAGATAAAGGGATATGCATGATAACAACTCAGTGTAAGTATTGCAAACTAAAATGAAAAAGAAGAAAGAGAAGAAAAGTGTCTGCCATAGAGACAGGCAGGGAGGGGTGAGCGAGGAAACTGGGGATATTGGTGGGGGGGAAATGTGCACTGGTGGAGGGATGGGTGCTCTAACATATACAGAGCCAGGCAGGGACCGAACCTGGGCTGACTATGCACAAGGCAAGCACCTTAATCCTTTCATTTTTCTCTTTGTTTTCTGAGTTCTTTCTGGGCACACCCAGTGTTTTAGGGCTTATTCTTGACTCGAGCTCAAATATCTCCTTTCAGGGTTCTGGAGACCATATGGGGTACAGGGGATTCAGCCCAGGTTGGTCGCATGCAAAGCAAGCTTTCTCCTTGGCCCTAGAGCATGTTTTACCTAAGTAGTTAAACTCAGAGAGCTAATGTTTTCTTTCCTGTGGAAAGAACATAGCACTGATTAATTTCATGAGAAAACAGGAGTCAGTTCCATATTCTTCAGAATTGTTTGCAATTCATATCAAGAACATCAACTCCTGTTTGGCTTAATGGCCAACTTGTTCCATAACTAATAATTTTTGAAATGAAAATTGGTTTTAACTGAAGAAGCTGCAATAAAATTCAAAGAAATAGAAAAAAATAATCTTCAACTCTTCAGTTAAAAAAATGCCACTATTCCTTAAGTGCTTTCAGCACTCTTTGGAATGTTCCATGTTTAATATAAGTCAAAAGCAGATATATAGGGCACAGAGATAAAGCTCTGAATGTTTCCTACTGGTGCTCTACAGTCCTTTGCCTGACTCATCTGTTCATGGCAGCTGGGCAGACAGACACATCAGGCGTTCAGCCTCCCCTCTGCTGCCCTGTGGGACAGTCAGTGATCCATCCATCTGCTTGTCTTCTGCAACTTCTGATCTTCCATGATGAGGAGTCATGTCCAATATGTCTTAACTATATTTTATAAATATGTATATAAATTTTATATATAAAAGGGAACAATGCTGTTTTTAAGCTTAGTAAATGTTCTAAAAATGTTGCATTGTGCCCCTAAATGCTCTTTTCTCCTTTCTTTCTCCCCTCCAAGTCTTCCTCTTGTTTCTTCTTCTTTGTATTTTAAACACAATTGTTCACATACATTTGGGGTCTAGAGATTACCCTCTAACCTCATGAGTAGTATTTATACTTAATCCTCTGCAGATTGTTTTAATATTTAATACTAAAGCCAATTTCATCTTTGAGACTTTTCTATTCAGGTTCTCAAATTGGGAAAATTTAAGAGTTGAAGTTAAATGTTGACGTAGATTCCACCTTGGTCTTCCCTTTTAGAGAACAGACCCTCCTTATGAACAAAATGGGCACATAGACTACTGGCATATAGTGGACAGTCCTCATGGCCCAGCTCTCCCCCCAATGCCCAAGTAGGTCACCTTACAATGGTCTCACCTGAAACTTGGGACATATCTTGACCCTCATCAGCATTCATTGTCCTCAGGTTATCTGAAAAAGAAAGGAAGGAATTTTATTTTAAAGCAAATGACTAATGAGATAGGGAGAGAGAAAGAGAGGTAAAGAAGCCTTATGCTATTTAACAACAAGGTTATCTAGCAAGAATAATGCATTTTCCTCTCTACATACTTGCTGGAGTATCAGGCTGGCACAGACCTTGATCCTTTTAAAAACAGCATTACAAAGATTTATAAAAAATATCATTACAAGCACAGGAGGACTAAATTTGTTATTTATTGTTAATTTCCTACTGCATAATAACCCAAAATGCAAACTGACTGCAACAAAATTAAGCAGAAAATTAAATGGCCCTGGGTCATTGTAGGCACAGAATTCATTCTCTTGGCTGATCCATAGTTATGTTCTTTCTAATTTACTGAGCATGCATCGATGAACCTTGAGTCAGCTTGGTGACACGCGTACAATCAGCAATCAAAAAACGAAGCAATTTGCTGAAGAATGTCTCATTTACCCAGGCAGGCTGCATATCTGAGCAGCGACTGCACTACCTCCATCAATAATGAATACACCTCCAGCCTGGCAGATGGGTAATGCGGGTGCTTCCGTCGTTTCCCTCACTCTTTTGGGCCCTGTCTCCGACTTTTCTAGGGGAAAGTAAAGCTCATGATAGCAGTGTAACAAGCCTAGGGGAGAGGATGCAAAACTTACCCCTTCGGGTTGGCGCTCCAGGATGGGAGAACAAGAGAAAAGCAACGGAAAAGGTCTGCCTTTGAGTGGAGATGGTGAACATCCTGTGCACATAGCTGCCCACTGGCATAAACCCCAGAGAGAGGTGGGCAGCAGTCAGGAGAAGACTGCTTGCCTTGGATTTGGGGTCCTGGGCTGCACTTCAAAAGTTACAGTTGCCTCCAGTAAAGGACGTCTTGGAGCTATGTGGTTGAGAAAAGTGTGGCCTCAAGGAAGTGACCTCAACAACCTCAACTAACTCAGACTTGGTAGAAAACTTTCAGAGTTGAGTTTCTCTAACATGACTGAACATAGTTATTAAACCAAAATCAGCTCATTCCCTCCCCACCCCTATCCCGGGAATTCAGCAATCTCTGATTCAGACATGTAGACCTGAGTTGTGAAATTTGTTTTGGATAAATATCTGGACACTGAGGATGGATTCAGGGGTCTTGCTCTCTCAACAAGACTTATAAAGCCTTGTATGTAGAGGTCACATATACATATATAATCACTTCTGGGGAATCCCTTGAAATATGTATTTTAGTTTCAGTAACATGAGCATTAGTTATGGAGACACGGATGCCTGTCATTTTATGTGGGGTGCCAGGATTTCAACCCTCTCTGATGTACTCTGAGTTGTGACATGAATTTTCAAGGCTGATGTGTGGCTTACAGTCAGTGACTGGCGTGGGAAGACAAACACTCTGTTATAGTGCTTTTGACCCGAGAGCCAGGATCCGCAGGACTAAATACGTGATTTAGAAGCAAACACAAAACAGATCTGCACACCCAGTCTCATATCCTTAAATAAGGTAAAAGGCAGCAATTCATGATTCTTTGGAAACAGACGACAAAATTATAAGGAAATAGGATGCACTCAAATGAGAAAAAAATATATACAGCATTAATATGTGATTCTGCTTTCTGAATATAAATGCACTATTTTTTGATAGTTCTTAAAAATCCTAAAATATATTAATTATACTGCAGAACTCGAATATTTTTGCAACAAATACTACTTTAACACAAAAATTTTATACTATTGTTCACTTTGAATATTTTTCATACAAATAACAAATCTTAATATTTTTAAATATGTGCAAGAAAACAGCCATATTTCCTACAATTTAAGATAATTAAAATTTTCATCTGTGTGCATGTGTTCAAATTTCCCACAAATTTTTTATTTTCTTTTTACTCAAAAAATAAGTTGCTAAGAAAATTCCAAATATACTACTATAAATGTTTTTTATTTACTATTGCACTTATTTTTACTTTACAAATTGTTTCAACATCCTCTTTTTGTAGTTTGTGCTTGACTCAATTTCAGAAATGTCTTTGACCAAAACACTATGGGGAAAGGGAGAGATTGGTGTGTCTCCCAGTGTGTTAGTCCCTCCAGTCTGAGGGAAAACACTTTACAGAGAAAAGCAGAGGCTCTTTCCCTGAGTGAGGCTATGCTATACAACAAAGCCCTAGCTGTGGGCAACAACTGAAAGAGGGCACCTGGTGAGGGCGCTTTCTTGGAAGCAGCCTGCTCACTGGGCAGGATAACACACCCTGACACAGGGCAGGATAATGCCACCTCACATAGGGCAGGATAACGCTTCCTCACACAAGGCACTTTTTTTCCCCCAAGAGACTTTCCCTTTTAGTTGCAGACAAAAGTATTAAACCAACATTAAGAAATTGAGGAAATACCAACCTCTCCAAGGCAGAGCAGACAAAGGGCATCACTGGAGTCTTCGTACGAGCCTGAGCTATCGTCTTATCCCAGATTACATGTGCTACCAAAGATTTGTATTTATTTTAGTTAGAACTTATAGGACTCTATTCTCCCATACTGAAACAGAATGGTGTCAAGTGGAAGATGGAATTCCAGCCTGAATTTTACATTGCCACAAAGGAGTTTTCTATCAGTAAGAGATCACCCCCAAAGTGAATTCATAGGCTGCTTTTGCCAGACTTCACCTAAAGGAAAACTAAGGCCAGAAATTTGTCAAGAAAGAAGTGAGAAGAAACACTGTTTCACAGAAACACTGATAAAGTGTCTGCTCTGTAGAGAACACACATTTGGGTCAGAACTCAAGCTCTCAATAGCAGAAAATATAACATTAGCATGAATTTCCCCTGTGCAGTGTTTATAAACGTGAATGCTTTCATTGTTTCTCTGGAGCAAGCAGTTCTAAATCTTGCACAAGGGGAAATAGATGCAGAGATAAGTGAGGGCCAACTTGACAGGCTGTCGTGGCCATCCCTCGATGAGAGCCTAAACCTGTGCTCCCAAAGGCACAGCAGCTTCTGCTCCTAGACGCTCACTGACCTGGGAGAGAGAGAGATTTCAGCATTGCCTGTTCTCTCCCCCTCTTCTCCTCCAGCTCCATCTCACCCTCCCTGATTGCTTCTCCTTCTCGGTGTCTCTTATTGGCCCTTTAGATCAAACATAGTTAAACAGAACTTTCCTAAGTCCATTTTCATGGAGTTAACATGTCAATGACTTCAAAGAGAGGGGAAATGAAATATTGAGCAAAATAATGAACACACAAGAGCAGAGCAGACTGAAACATCTCTGAGGGTCAAGCACTCAGACCAAGGAAATTTCTACTTTCTGCTTGATCTTGGAACACCCTGAAACACCATCCCTGATCCTGCCTTCTTTTTTTTCCTTCAACTAATGATAGAACTAGACCTACCTGTGTCCTAGGGATTAGCCAACAGCCCAGGGCGGATGTAGCTCCCCAGAGAGGAGTCTGGGCAGACCGCCACAGGGATTGGCCTCATTTTTACTGTGAGTGAGCAGGTGATCTGGAGAATATGACATGGAGTCCAGGAACCAGCGGGGCTAATGTCAAGTGAGAAAGGTTGAGAGGGGATCAGACAGTTCTTCGTGCTCCCCTTTTTGCTATGATAAGGTCTCTTTCTTGTTAATGTACTTGCTCTGAAATACTTTGACTCTTCCATAATCCTAAAAAGGAGAATCTGGATTCATGAAGCCAAAATTTAAACAAGATGCCTGACAAGAACCATTGTTTGATTGCTTTACAAGCTACTTAAAGCAATTGCTATTAAAAAACTGTTAAGCAAACAGTATGCCAAAAATACCGTAATGAACCATTGAGGGACACTTAGAATTAGCTCATTCGCTGCCCAGCACATGATACTTTTACAGGCTTTAAACCTCTGTGTTCTCTGATGTTTGAACAATATAATACTGTCTTTAAAAAAAATTATTCCTCAACCCTGACACAATGTGAGTAATTTTCTAAGACAGCTTAAAAGTAAGAATATCATTGCAGCAAACTTTATGTAAGCAACCTATCATGTGTCTGACACTTTTAAAGGGAATTTCTAAGTTTCACAGAGCTATGAATGCTTTCCACCAGCAAATAAAATTACTTAACACCTTCACTGCATGCAATACATTCAATATCTATTTGTTAGATACATATCTTTAATTCTGCATTATTATTATGAAGTGTAATGCATACTATTCCTGTTTTAATGGATGAAAACTGAGCTAAGAAAGAAACAGTTTCTCAAGTTTACACATCCACACAGCAGAGCTGAGATCTGAACCACGACTGTCCATGGTGCCATTCTGGTGTGTTGGAATTTCAGAGTCCAGAACAAGGGTCCTGATTTCATGGGTATAATAAATAAGAAATGCACGTGATCTATCCTTTACAGAAATCACATATTACTCTGCAATTAAGGGAAAAATCATTATCAAATTTTACAATTTAGTTAAATTCTGGGTGTTTGGCAAAATGTATGTTTGTTTGTTTGTTTTGCAGTTGGCTTATGATTACAGTGATTACAGTGACTTTTAAGGGGACAGGTATGGGAGTACAGAACATGTCTATGATATATTTGAAAAACCTTAGCTCGTAACTCATGCAGAGAGGACAGTCATTTAGTTTTAGACTGATGGATTTTATTTCTTTACCAATATATTTATTTTGCAGACCTATCAGATGAATTCCACTGTACCTTCAGATAAAGAAAAGCTCCAAGAGAAAGCTAAGGAGATCAAGTGTGATTTTTGTGTCTAATCAGGAAACTTTATAGGTTTTCCTAACGACTTGACAAAACAAGATGGGATAACATAAAAACTTGACAGCACTCTTATTGCATTCCTAATTTTTCCCATTCTTCAAAAATTGGCTGCCAATCTACAAAGTTTCATGACTATTCTAAAACATATGAGTGGCTCAAACAACAATGAGAAACAGGATCTAAGTCCTCCTCCCCACTCCCAACCCCCCCCAACCCCATATTTAACCGAGTTACAGAAAATGCCTCCAGCTGTGTGTTCTATTGGAACCTTCTTTTTCAGGGCAAATTAGCTAGGATATGCAATTCTGACTGTACATATTTTCTCCCATGGGTAGGAACTGATATGCAAAAGAGGAAGGTTCTAAGGAACCGAGGCAGCCTTTCAAAACATGGATCAAACCACGTGGTTTGAAAACATTCTCTGTAAGGAGGTATCCAAAACAGAAGGAAAAGAATCACAGTAATATTTTTGAATGCCATAATAGTGCCACAGCTCTCCAAGTGAGGTATAAAAGACATGCTAAGTATGTTATTGGACATTTTTAAAGAGAGAAAGTGAAGTTGTAGACAGTTTTGTGTGCTCGGGTTATTCTAATTGTATTCAAAGTGGTCCACGAAATATCTTGGCAAGGCTTACTCCATTTGCATTCTATTATCTGTCCTCCATTTCTCATGTGGAGTGGAGAAGCTTCTGAGGGGTTATGGTATGTTCACACTCATGCTAATATTCTTGCAGCTTTCAGACTACAAGAAGTGACTGTGATTCATTCAGCAGCTCTGAAAAACAGACATGCTCAGAAGTCAAAGACGCTGTGACAAGACTTTCCCTGACATGGATGCCCATCGGAGGCTACTTACTAAGTAGCTTCTTCAAGCATACATGGCATTTTCCACTTCATCACTGAAGTGAAAAAACTATATGTTTAAAATAATTTACTTCTCCCCTCTTCCCAATTTTGGAGTACTTCATGTATGGACAGCATCAAAACTAGATACAACTTTAATAAGACCTTATATTTTTTTAAAAATGCAAAAATTCTCCCTAAAGAATGCTTCCACAGATGGTTCTAAAAGTACTGATGTCTGATCATTAATTAGAGTTATAAACTGAAGACAGAGGTGTCAGCAACACATCTATGTTCTTGTTGTCAAAGTATTTTCCCCAAGTTAAAGAATATATGAAGTTGCAAAAGTTGTGCTTTTAACTGAGGAAGGCAACACATTGTCAAAAAAAGAATTCAGAATCTTATCTTGCCTTCCTAGCAGTGAAGTTATCTTAACAAACCAGTAGATTATTTCATGTAGACATGTTAAAATTTAAAATGAAAACTACTCGTGGTGGAAAAGCCACTTGAATGCCTGTAACAGTAAGAACAAAGAACTTTTAATGTTCTTACAAGACTGTTTAGCTTCTACTTCAAGGTGGATTTGTGCAGGAATCTTTGTTGAAAGCTGCATTTAATTTAGACTGAAAGAAAGGAAAATTATTCGAATCCTCGCAGAAATCTCCAGTTGTTTATAAATCTGTATATAGATATTTATAAACAACCAATGAAAGCTGTTGATTTGTTCAGTGAGGACACTGTCCTAGGCACAGTCAACATATTATTTTTTTGTTTAATTTAGAGAACAGCCTACTGTTTAATTGGGAGAGCCAAACTCTACAGAAAGAGATTCACACAGAGAGAAAACATGTTTGAGAGAGGATCATGTTTCCCAGGTAGCTATTCCCACTACAATAGAAATGGGAGCTTTGGTTCAACTTCCAAAATGGGAGGCAGTGTTTTGACCCAGTTTCAGAATAAAGGGGTACAAAGTGTTTGGGAGCTCTCTCTGAATCCCCACTACAAGACCATATGGTTTCCTGGCTAACTGGAAATTCTACCCAGAGGATCTCCACTCTCAATTCAGTTCTGATTATAATGCCCACATATTTATCAATGATGAGATATTAATGTGAGGTAGCTTTATATGGATTATTGAAGCATCATCTCTGTTCATATTTTTACACTCTGCTCACAGTATACAGAAATGGATTTAAAAATTAGCTTCCTTAAATCGTCGCTGGGTCTCTTAATAGTTCTACCTTTTTCATCTCATCTTCAAATGAAGTTAAATGAAGCCATGTCTGAGAAGGGCATAGAGAAGAATAAAAGCATCAATTATTTCACAGCAATAATCGCTATCGAGAAAAGACTCAAATGATTCCAGAAAAGAATATCGCTTGAGATTCTGACTTTTTTATTGAATAAAATTAAGGGGGAAATGTTGTTCCCATTTTGTTCTGTGATAACTGTTTATCACCAGCTACCCTGGTGTTGCCTTTGAGACTCCTGAAGCTGAATGTGCCTCACACTGTGGTACATAGAACAATCTCATGAATGTGACATGGAGTGGAAATGAGGCTCACTGAGGATTGCTTGGGAGAGATTCTGTAATTCACAACCTTTAGCCTACATTGTCCTCATGCAAAAGCAGGGAGACAGAGGGTGTCATCAGGAGCCTTAAAACAGTTTACAACTTCCTCATTTGTAGAGCTACAGAAATAAGTCTTTTATTTATAACCTTTCCAAAGTGCTCATATCTATTACCAAAAAAAAAGAGGAAAATAGTTTTACAAACCAAAGAATCGAGTTTCTCCATGGCCGCTAAATGAGTTTAAAAATTTATTTTCAACATTTTACTCTATTGTTTAGTTAAAGCAAATTCCATTTTTTTATTAAAAGACTTATCTGACCCTAACTAAAACTTAACAACCTTTTTTTTTTAACTTAACAACCTTTAAGTTGAAGGAAACATATACAACCTCAGAGACAAATGGTAAAAGACACAGAAAAGTTCTAGAAAATTCACAAATACTATAAAATGATAGCAAATTGCTTTATTATAAAAAATATAAAATGATTAGCTTTATGATTTTAGTGAAGTGGAATATATAATTTGTCAGCGATTTTCCTGTGGATATTCTGAGTATCACTTTAATTTATTCTCTACAAAAAGACACCAAGGAGTAGGAAAAGGTCACTTCTCAGACTGGTAGTGGGGCTCCCCACAGGGGGTCAGTGGCTCTCTGAGTTCCATTAAAGCCCCAGAGGACATTTCAGAGTGCCTCACAAATAAGCTTATAAAAGATCGATTCCTCATTTTCATTTCTTCTAAAGATTCTAAATTAAAACATTTTCCCATTTGCTTACGGAGCTCTTACATGCCAGTTCATTAGTTTGGACTTGTTAGTAAAAATCTGATATTTTAAAAATTTTCCCCAAAAAAAGACATATTGATCTTCATAGTGGAGCTTGTATCTTTAGAAAAGGGCTCACTCACACCCAAGCTCTACTGTTCAAATACAAACAGCTTCAAACTGGTGTAAAACACTCTGGCATGGAGAACTAAAATGTCTTCCAGTATATGTATAAGGACATTTAAAAATATTTGATCCCGCTTTTTGTTGTTTAGTCTCTGGAAAAACTTTACAAATAAAAAAAGAAAGACAGATTCAAGGAAGACAGGAGGAGGAGGGAGGAGTGAAGTCAATGGGGGGGGAGAGAGAAAGGGAGAGAGCGAGAGAGAATCAAACCGCTCCCTCGAGAGCATTGCCTCTCTCTGCCTTGTCATGCCCTGAACTGTATAGGGCACCTCCATTATAATTCAGTTTTGGCGCCAAAATGGCAGGAAGACAGTCAGATTTGCTTTAACACTACGCTGATTGCTGAAGAAAAATGAATCATTGCACACTTGAGTGAGGAAATATGAAGAAGGCGCTTTTCCACTAATTAGGGCCCATTTTAAGCAATTCGTTAAGCCACGGCCCTGAGCCCCAAGCCATCAGGAGGTGGAGCATGGGGAGACCTGGGAGCAGAGAGAGCAAATGGAGCATGATGAGGCTCTCCATCACCTGAGACACCTGGCAGGAGGGTGGCCTCAGGTGCCAGTGCACAGCTCCAGGAAGAGAGAGCCCACAGGTTAGCCCCAGCTCTGCAAGCACAGCAAAGAAACAGCGCAACACCTCACCAGTGAGTCTATCTCCTTCCCACACCAGTTCTGGCCTGGAGGATTGGGTTCTGGAGAACCAACACTCAGAGTCTCCTCTCCTAGGTCACCTGGAAGTGACTCCAAGAGCTGCCTCCCTGCACACTCCACAGGGCGGAGAGCAAGGTGGGACCATTCACCAAATATGCAAAAAAGGAGGGAAGAGAGTGTTCTCTCGGGACAACAGGGCAGGAAAGGAGCGTGTGCTTCCTGTCCTGACCAAAATGGGTTCAGAGATTATTAAGACGCCTCATTTGACAGTCTTGTGGTAGAAGAGGGAGCTCTTTTAGTCAACAGGAATTGTGAGTTCCCCAAAGGCAAAAATGGCCATGGGAGAAGGGAAACAGGGCCAGGTCTCTAGCAGGGACACAAGTGGCCTTCAGGCTGGGATTGGATTTTCACCATTTAAATTTTTTTTTCACAGGTGGTTCATAGAAAACAGACCATCCACATATTTATTACAGAAAAATATGAGAAAAGAAGCTCGAATACATGATTCCCCAGTGAAGTAACCGCTTGCTCCAGACTACAGGGTGGGCCTGACCCTTCCACTGTCCCCACAGCCATTTAGACTGTCTGCAAAGTCTTTTTGGGCAGGTCTTTGCAGACTCACCTTTGATAACGTAGCACTTCAGCAACAGTCATTTGTGATGTTCCCTAATATCTTACACATATTTCTTAGAACATCAGCAAACATCTAAAACCTATGTCAAATTAAAGCCATTGAAGCTGTCGCATTTACAAATAGAAAGATGACTAACAAGAGAGCTCTCAGGAGAGCAAGGTAATGCAGGAAGATAACCAGAGATAGGAAGTTATCAAATTCAGAAAACAGATGAAAGACTCCAAATGCCGAGGATCTCCACGGAGAAACAAGTGTGAGTGTTTCACTAATAGCACAACAAAAGCAGTTTGGCTAATGTGTCCTAGTCCAGGCTGAGAAGCAACATTCCTGATCCACTCTGTGCCTGTTCTCTCTCATAACCCAAACATTTGTGATGCTGACCCACTGTAATCTAACTTGCCTCACACCTGGGCCCGCTTTTTTGAGCAAAACACAATTATCTGTCTCAGGGTATAAATTGGACCAACAGGTCTTTTGTAAAAAAGGGAAAGACTTGGCACTTTTAAATGCCATGCTTTCTCCTATGACAAAAAATGATAATATACTCCACAAAATGATAATATATTCCAATTTGAGGGTTCTGTAAATATGAGTATGCAGAGAGCAAAAAGTGATGTTAGCAGGTAGGGCAAGAGGGTTAAGGTAGTAGCCCTTCTGCTACTAGCCAGTAGTATATCTCTTGGTTAGAAGCAAAGAATTCAGTCGTTGGGGGGGAGGGAGGCGAACTACTTGTTAGTCAGGGGATGCCAGGGAGCACATGGATACATGGATCCCAGGTCTCAGTTTTCCTCTGGATTGTCTCACATGAATTTCCTTTTGAATAAGGTAACAGAACGAGACCTGAGACCCATGTGTGTTTGCCCTCTAGATTCTCTCACTTGAATTTCCTTTGAATAAGGTAACAGAAAGCAACTCTTACAGAAATTATTTTCATAAAGCTTAGAGAAGATGAAAAATAGCAAACTGTTACTAAACCACCAAATATTGGTAATATTTACCAATATTTTACATATAATAAATTTTACATATAATAAATATATGTTTACATATAATAAATATATAATGGGTTGTCAGAAATTTCTTAATCTGTACATAAAAGGCTGACACCCAAAGTCATCATTATAAACAGGAAAATCTTTAAGTAAAAGGTAATAATCAAAAGGAAAGCAAGGGACTCGCTCTTACTTTGTTTAGGTGTTTGCTATAGAACCCTTTACCATCTTTGTCCATGTATCTCTCTCTCAATGCCATATTCATGCTCTGGATAAATTGATACTAATGTCATTGCTTATATCTAACTGAGACACATGTAGCTTAACTACATATGATGCATGTATGTGAGGCGGGGTGATGGGTTCTTAACATAGCATCCATGATGATATCACATCTATACACAAGATTTTCTCAGACTTCATATTCATATTGATAAGATGTTACTATGTTGACCAAATATGAGACACTCAACACCGGGTCCTGAGAGGAAGAGTGCCCAAACCGAAGACATAGTGTCCTCAAACTCTTAGTCTTTGTGAAGTGACTGAAACACAGAGGCCTCAGATTCTGCTTGCCTTCAGGTCTCAGGGCCAGGAAATTCACTCAAATTTTAATTTTCCATCAAGGAAAATGGCTAGGATACTGCAGACAAACTTCTCAATACGGTGAGGTAGGACGCATGGTCAGGTAGGACGCATGGTCAGGTAGGACACTTGCAGACTTCTGGACTCGTCTGTGAGAATGTGTTGAATTATTTATTATTTCCACTAATGCTCCAGAATTTCAGAAAATAGTTTCCCCCCCAAGATGAAGCACTTTATTTAAAACAAGTGAATTAAGTGAACAAGAAGGGTGGATTTTCTGAAATTCCTGCCTTCAATTATCATTAAAAAATGAAGGGGAATTAAAAATGAACATATAACTCAAGATACTGTTGTGGTGTTCAGTTCCGAAGGACTTCATGATTGGAAAACACATTTTTCCCATGTGAAAGATGTATAGATAGGGATGTTTGTGGAAAATTCTGAAGTCAGGTACATTATAGCAAACCGAAATTGTATAGGATTTGAATATGTGATTATTTTATGTAAAATTATTCTTAATATCACACATATCCTATGATATTAACAGGCCATTATCCTGTCATGGGATTTGGTCACCGCTTAAATTTTAAATCTTGCACCAAGAAATTTTATTGTTGCTGAAAAATTTCTTATACAATACAAATAACACTTAAATTGTTCTGGTAAAATACCATATAAGAGGTGAGTTAAACCTCTTCAAAGAAGTATTTTTAAACAAAAAGGCAATCTCCAAAAGTTCTAACTGCTTTCTGTAGAGTTCTTTCTCCTTTCAACTCAAACCAACGTGAATTACTCCTAAACTTAGTATTTTAAATCCTTACAATGATTTAACTGTCTCTTATGGATATAGCACATATTAATTATCTTAAACATACACGAGATTTTTTCTTTTTTAATGGAGACAGAAGGGACTAATGTGAGCTGCGATTTCTTCAACACCATTTACTTTGCAAGTTTAAAGCAAAGTTCTTTGAGGCTGAGATGCAAAAAAGTCGGGATGCGGATGGGAAATTCTGAACTTGTACGCTTAGCAGCACCTTCTCAGCGTTCACTCTGGGCAGGGGACCTCCAAAGAAAAAGAAAACTGCACCTAAAAGGCTGCATGGCTAAACACTTCTTGCTCTCTAGACCCCATACTCTGCTTCCAAATTAGAGAAGAATAGCCACACCTTCCGAACTTCTTTGGGAATCACCAGTGAGCCATGACTATTTCTAAAATCACGTTTCAAATATAGTGAAAAGTGAATTGGTGCCTTATTACCCTGGGGTTTGGTAACCAGAGAGCCAAAATTGCTGTCAGCAAGAGTACCATCGGCTTTTCAATAGTGGGATCACTCCCATGTTACAGAAAGCAAGTTGGGTTCTAATTATTTTAGAGCAGAAGCAAACAGCTCTCACATCAAAACTCAGAAAAGAAAGCAAGCTCTTTGTGCAGGACTTCCGCGGTCTCAGGACCAATTTGAATGTGGCTGGGACTATCTTGCCCTGCTCACAGCGTTGGCGGGAGGTTCTGAAACGTCCCCGCCTGCCCTGTCCTCACTTGCGGCCACAGCCTAAGGTGGCTTGGACAGAAGTCCACCTTGTCGCGGACTGTGCGCAGGAGAGACGCAGAGCCCGGCAGAGCCGCGAGGGCAAGTCTTCCCGCCTGCCGCTGTCTTCCTCCTTTCTTCTCTTTTTTCTCTCATCCACCAGCCCCCCAACTTTTCCGCTGAAATTTAATTTAGAAACACTCACGTGGATTTGTGCGTCGCACTTTGGGGGTCAAACTGATCCTTAGGCGTGAAGAGCAGCCTCAGAGACCGGCTCCCTCTGCCCGCCGGGCTCAGGATGGCGTGGTGCCCGGGCTGTGCGCGCTCGGAGGAGCCCGGGGTTGTGCGCGCTCGGTGGGGACCCGGGCTCAGTGCGCCCCACGGGGCCCGGGGTTGGAGCCGCTCCGCGGGGCGCGGGGCTCGGTGCGGTCGGCTGGGCCCGGGGCTGTGCGCGCTCGGCGGGGATCAGGGCTCGATGCGCTCGGCGGGGCACGGGGCTCCGGTGCGCTCGGCGGGGACCGGGGCTTGGTGCGCTCAGCTGGGACCCGAGCTCGGTGCGCTCGGTGGGGCCGGGGCTGTACGCACTCGGCGGGTACCGCTACTTGGTCGCCCGCGGCGGGGCCGGGGCCAAACTGCGTTCAGCGGTGACCCAGGGGGCTGTGGCGCTCGGCGGGGGACCGGCCCGCGGGCACCTGTCAGCGCGCCCTCCCGCCTGGGCCTGTGCGCCCTCCCCGCTTCCCTTTCACAATGACTTCCTCAAGTTGCTCACTCCACTGTTCCCCCATTTTCCCGCCACCCCCCCACCCCCTGCGGCTCCGACCTGCCGACTGGCTCCCGACCGGCCACCCTGCGCGCACAGCGCCGCCCACGGGACGCACCCGGGGACCCTCGCGGCCACCTGCGACCGCAGCGAGCTCGGCTTTCCGGAGGCTCAAACTTGGTGTCGGCCGGGCTCGTCCCACCACCGCCGACCTGCAGCTGCCCCGCCCCGAGCTCGGCGCGGCTGGGTCCGGAGGGGAGCGGCGGAACCCGGCAGCCTCCAACGCGCCGGGCGCGGGTCAGTGCCAGGAGCCTCGCACGGGACCCGACGGCGAGGGGGAAGCGGCACCGCGGGGATCCGCGCCCCGACACAAACTCTCCGACAGTGTAGAAAGTTTGCGGGGCTGCGTGCCCGCCCCTGGGCCCTACCTGCTGGCGCCGCCGCAGGCTGCAGCCGCTCCCACCCCTGGGCGCAGCACCCGGGCCCTTCCCCTGGCAGCCGCGCGTCCGGGTCCCGGAATGGCATCGCGCCGCGGCTCTTTTCTGCTCTCCCAGCTCCGTGCCCCGCGCTTCCAGCTCCTGGCTCCCTGCTCAGTGCTCCCCGCTCCGCGGGGTCCAGCGTCCCTTGGCCACGGCGCGCGCTTATTAACCCTTGGAGGTCCGGTCCGCGCCACTGTGCGGGGCAGCCCTAGCGCGGGCACTGCCGTCTGGCCAAGTCCCCGCGGGCTCAGCCGCTGCAGGGGACCATGGAGCACCTAGGGGTACCCTAGCAGCACTTTGCCCACGTCTGGGGACGACCTCCCGCCCAGCTTCAAGCCCTTTGAACTGAGACCACTGGGCTCCCAGGCTCTCGCAGCGACCACGGGTTATGGGTGCCCACCCGAAGGGGTGGAGGTGTAAAGTTGGCTCTCCGCAGAGAGGGAAGGTGCAATGCATTTTCCCAGACAACCAATGGAATACCTCTCGTCTCTCTTCCCTCCCACCTGCTCGTGGCAGAAGTTAGGATCGCGCATTCCATCCCTGGCTGTGTGCACACGAGAGCTGGGAGGCGCGGCCGCAGGAGCAGGTGGCGAGGTGGCCCCGACGCGGCCCAGCGGAGCCTCAACCCTCTCTCCGCCTCGAGTCCTGGCGGTGTCTCGGTGCTAGCAGGTGCTGACAGTGGCGCGGCTTCACACTCTAGCAGGCATCCTTCACGCGCATTAGCCAGGCCCACCCGAGAGAGGAGCCCCGAGTGCGTACTCACGCTGCGAGGTAGAAGAGGAACCCCGATTTCAATGATTTAACATGAATCCCTGAAGGCAGTTGGGCAAGGTCTGCGGTAAAGGGGCCTGAGTCCCTGCCCTCAGCACTTGCAGGCCAGTAAGTCACAGAACAGAAGCGCAAGGGCCCCTGTGAGGACAGATAAGTTCTTCAGGGAACTCAAAGGAAGGAGGGATGGCATGCCTGGTGGAAGGAGAAAGGGTGTTTTGGACCTCTGTGGGTGGAGGCCGGCTACTTCCAAATGGAGAGAACAGTCTGCAAGGGGAGCAGGCAAGAAACGCCACCTTAGGGACAGTTGAGGATGGCCCTGGCAGGGAGCTGCTCCACGCAGCTGATAGCCCGCTGAGGCAGGGTCCAGGTAGCTCGTTGGTTAGCTTTGCCTCCCTCTCCTTGGGTCTCCAACTGGGTCTCTTCTAAGTGGTGTGAACTTCAAACAAGATCTGCCCTACTCTTCCTTAACCCAGCACCTACATCTCCGTCTTGTCTTCACACTTAGAAATCCTGTTATTCTGAATGAATGTGCACCAGTAACTCCTTGCACAAAGCCCAGAGGAGGTGACTAACAAAAAGGTTCATTATTTCCCTTGTTTGTTGTACCACAAGCAACTTATTGAAAGTTTCTGGTGGTGGGACTGGTGTTGAACAGTGAATGCCTGTAGCAAGCCATCATAAACAACTTTGTAAATCATGGTGTTTAAATAAAGATGGGGGGGAAGAGGTAGATGCTGCTTCATTCTAGAGTCTTGACGAATAGATGAAGTAAGATGCAAAGTCCAAAGGGAGATTTGTAATTGTTAGAGATCTATAATTGATAAAGATAAAGCTATATTAAAGTATAGTCGAGGAGTCATGTAACACCTCTAGTTATTGGGTATACCCAGGGCTCTTTGCCCCAGATTCTCTCTTGAAATGGGTGTTGTGTACCAGAGAATAAAAATCAAGCACTGGGTATGAGTCTAAGGAGAGGCCAGAGAAGTTAGATGGTGTACATTTGAGAGGGTCCTGGGTATTTTCTTCATTCTTTCAATTAATATTTTTGTTTAAAGAAGCATGGTTTGCAGAGTTGTTGATAGTTGAAGTATGTAATATTCCAGCACCAATCCTAACACTAGAACTTCCACTCCGCAGTCAGTCCCGTGTTCTTCCCATACTCCACCCCTGCCCAGTTCCCTCCACCAGCCGGCAACATCGATCGGCATATTTTTATAAAGTTTGGTGGTTGTAGGATTTTTTTGTAATGGTTGATCCAAGATCAAGATAGTAATAACCAAAGCTATATTCATAGTAGTAAAAATAACCAAAACTATCTAATGGTTACCCATGTTGTATTTGATATGCAAAAAACCAGTAACAATTATAGACCTCATTCCCATGACCTGAATGAATGTTTTGAGGCTCTTCGTGTTCCTGAATCGAGCAGATACCCTTGGGCTACACTAGCACCCGACAAGACATATGGAGATGTTACTGGTGCCCGCTCGAGCAAATAGATGATCAACAGGAAGACAGTGACAAGTAATCTAATGGTTGTTTGTTACTTAGGTAACTCTTGTTGGGAGCCTAGAAAAAAGAAAAGGTCTATAAATGGTAATTTCATTAATCCTTTTACAACTAAGTCTTAGTTCCCTGGGGTCTGAGAGCACGATTAACTATGCCAGACATACCCTTATTGAAAACAGAAGAAACTCAGATGGCAACCAGGGTTTGTGGTAGACACCATGGGATTAGAGGAAACACTAAATAAAGAATAAAAACTACTGGAACCATCGAGACAGTATAGCAGGCAAGTAGGGCACTAGCCTTGCATGTGTCAGATCCAGGTTCGTTTCCCAATACCTCATTTGGTCACCTGAGTCTTCCAGAAGTCATCCTTGAGCTCAAAGACAGGGAGGAATCCCTGAGTCAAGTGTGGCCCCAAACAAACAAACAAAACCCAAAATAAACAGTAGACTTATATTGGAGGGGGAAGCCAAGCAAGGAAAATAGTAGCATATGTGATACTCTTTGTCAGAAAGGAAAATATAGGGAAAGGAACAAAGTCTGATATCCATGAGGCTCAAGTTAAAAAAAAAACAACTCAGCACAACAGGGCTCCCAAGCACTGCTCCCTGTGGCCGCTATAAATGCTTTTAAAGCTCTCTGTAAAATAAATCTACACCTAAAGTAATTTAGTTTTTTGTTCTATTTGTGTCATATATATAATAAAGCTTATTCATATGATAATCGTTAACATTATCAGGAAGTAAAGAGCGCATATAGCATTCCCACATACCTCTTACTCAGAGCTTCCGTTTACAAAGGAAGTCAGCTATCACAACCTTTGTCTTAGCAGAAACTGGAAGGAAAGTGAGTACTACTGAGTAAAGGGAAAAGTGAGTTCTACTGAGTAAAAAAATCATGTTCAATGTGAAGTAATACAGCTAATAGTTTGAATTGTTTCTTTTCTCTCTCTCTCTTTCTTTCTTTCCTTCCTTCCTTCCTTCCTTTCCTTCCTTCCTTCCTTCCTTCCTTCCTTCCTTCCTTCCTTCCTTCCTTCCTTCCTTCCTTCCTTCCTTCCTTCCTTTCCTTCTTTCTTTCTTTCTTTCTTTTCTTTCTTTCTTTCTTTCTTTCTTTCTCTTTCTTTCTTTCTTTCTTTCTTTCTTTCTTTCTTTCTTTCTTTCTTTCTTTCTTTCTTTCTTTCTTTCTTTCTTTCTTCCTTCCTCTTTTTTTCTTCCCTTCTCCTTCCTTCTCCTTCCTTCCTTCCTTCCTTCTTTCCTTCCTTCCTTCCTTCCTTCCTTCCTTCCTTCCTTCCTTCCTTCCTTCCTTCCTTCCTTCCTTCCTTCCTTCCTTCCTTCCTTCCTTCCTTCCTTCCTTCCTTCCTTCCTTCCTTCCTTCCTTCCTTTCTTTTTTTTTCTTTTTTTGGCCACACTCCTGGCTCTGTACTCTTGGCAGGCTTCGGGGACATATGAGTTGACCGGAATCAAACATGTGTCTGTTACCTGTAAAGCAAGTGTCCTATCTGTTGCAGTGTGTCTCTGGCCCCAATTATTTTTTAATTGAAGCACAGTGACATACACAGTTACAAAACTGTTAATGATTGGGTTTCAGTCATATAATATTCCTAGCACCCAACATCCACCAATGCACATTTCACACCACCAATGACTGCCAGTTTCCGTCCCTGCCATCCCCCCACTCCTGGAGCCTGTTTCTAAGACAGGTACATTCCTTCTCCCTCTCTCTCTCTCTCTCTCTCTCTCTCTCTCTCTCTCCTCTCTCTTTCTCTTTTGGGCTCTATGGTTTTCAATAGATACTGAGAGGTTATCATGTATGTTCGTTTAGCCATTTTCAGTACACAGTTCTTACCCAGAGGGATCTTGTCCAACTATCATTGTCATAGTGGTCCCTTCTCATCCCAACTGCCTTCTACCCCTCAGCTCTTAAGTCAGGCTTCCATCTGTGGCCAAACCTTCTAGCCCTTATTTCTACTGGCCTGGGTATTTATCTCATAGCATTTTTTTTACAGTACCATGAATGAGTGAAGTCATTCTATGTCTGTCTCTCTCCTTCTGACTCGTTCCACTCAGGATGATATTCTCCATGTACATCCACTTATAAGCAAAGTTCAAGAATTCATTTTTCCTAGTGGCTGCATAGTATTCCATTATGTAGATGCACCACAGTTTCTTTATGCAGACATCTGTTATGGGCACTAGGGCACTAGGTTGTTTCCAGATTGAGGCTATTGTGAATAGTGTTGCAATGAACATAGAAGTACAGATTTTTTCTGCAGTGTGTTTTTTGGGTCCCCAGGCTATACTCCCAGAAGTAGTATAACTGGGTCATATGAAAGCTCAATGACTACTTTTCTGAGGGATGTCCATATTATTTTCCAAAAGATTGGACCAGTTGGTATTTCCAACAAAAATTAATGAGAGTCCCTTTTTCCCCATATTCACGCCAGCACCGGTAGTTCTTGTTCTTTTGGATGTGTGCCAGTCTCTGTGGTGTGAGATGATATCTCATTTTGTTTTGATTTGAATCTCTCTGACTATTAGTGATGAAGAGCAGTTTTTTCATGATACTTTTGGCGCTTGAATTTCTTCTTTGAGGAACTTTCTGTTCATTGGTTCTCCCCAGTTTTTCTTTTAAGGTTCTGCCAGTACCTTATGCATCTTTGGTATACACCCATTATTAGGTGGATATTAGGTAAATAATTTTTCCACTTGTTGAGCTGTCTTTATATCTTGGTAATTGTTTCTTTTGAAGTGTATAAGCTTCTTAGTCTAATGTCATCCATTTGTTTTTCTTTGCTTCTGTTTTTAGGCTATACCCAGCTGTGCTTAGCCTTACTCATGGTTTTGTGCTCAGGGATCAGTCTTCATAGGCTCAGGCTTCATAGGGCTTTTAGGGTGCCAAAGATCTAATCTGGGTCAGCTGCATGAAAGGTAGACACCTTAATGCTGTACTAGCACTTTGGCCGCAATTAATAGTTTAATTGTTTACTAGCAGCATAAGTCTTAGAAAGTTACATAATTTTTCTGAGCTTCACTTCACCTTCTGCAATACAAATGTACAATATAATCGTAGAATTATAGTTGGTAGAAGTAGATAAATTAAGTGAGAATTGCATGTTTTATTATTGAACATCATAACTGCATTTTAGTCAATTAAGATAATTTGCTAAACAGAAACTAAATGAACATCATTATTTACCATTACCAGTTGTAAAACAAGGAGAATATTTGGGGAGGAGCATTTGTTCCATGCCTAGTGGTATTTAGAATTTACTTCTGGTTTTGTGCTCAGGGGCCACCCTGTGGTGCTCTCTGAATCAAACCAGAGTGCTGGTGATCAATACCTGGGGTTGGTAATCAAACTGGTAAAGGCCACAAGCAGGGAAGTGCCTTTACCACTGTACTGTCTCTAGGTTCCAAGATTTTTTTAAAATAATGCAAGGATTGTAAAAGATTCCCTTTTTTATACCGTTAAAATAATAAAAAGTACGCAGATACTTTCTTCTGAGAAGGAAAACGGAGGGAGAAAGACTTAAAAGTTAGATGAAACTTTCATAATGCAGACCCTAATTCTTTCACTTCTTTTTCCTAGGTTTTTTAGAATCTTCTACTTCTACTGGTTTTGAAGACTACTGGTTTCTTTTTTTTTTTTTTTTAAATTTTTTTATTTTTACAATTACAAAGATATACAATTAAAAAGTTCATATTTGGGTTTTGGTCATACAGTGTAGCAGCACCCATACCGCCACCAGTGCCCATCTCCCCACCACCAACGTCCCCGGTTCCCTCCCCCTCCCCCAGCCCCTCCTCCATGGCAGGTTCTTTTATTTCTTTCCATTTCTCTATCTTTCTCTTTTCCTTCCTCTCCAGACTATGGATTACAGAACATACATTAAAAGGGTTGTCATGTGTATCCTTTTGCCTCTATTTAATGCTCAGTTCTAGGTTGGCATTAGTACCCCTCACAATTGTTAGCACACTGTTCCATTTTCTGTCTTACCTAGCCTCTGAAACCTACACGTTTGTGATAATTTCCACCTTTGACAGGACCTCCTGATCTATGTTTCACTTGACCTTGGATATTGGTATCTTAATATGTACCCTATATATTTATGTTATGCAGATAAATGCAGTCATTCTGTAACTGTCTCTCTCCTTCTGGCCTAATTTCGCTCAACATAATCTTCTCCATGTCCATCCATTTGTAGGCAAATTTTATAACTTCATTTTTCCTAACAGCTGCATAGTATTCCATTGTGTAGATGTACCAAAGCTTTTTTTATCCAGTCATCTATTTTCGGGCACTCGGGTTGCTTCCAGATTCTGGCTATTGTGAATAATGCTGCTATGAACATAAAAGTAGGGATGGTGTTTCCGCTGCGTATTTTTGGTTTCCCAGAGTAGATTCCCAGGAGTGGTATGGCTGGGTCAAATGGGAGTTCAATTTCTAGTCTTTGGAGGAATGTCCATATTGTTTTCCAGAAAGGCTGTACCAGCCGGCATTCCCACCAACAATGGATGAGTGTCCCCTTTTCCCCACACCCACGCCAGCACTTGTTGTTCTTGTTCTTTTGAATATGTGCCAGTCTCTGTGGTGAAGACTACTGGTTTCTTAACTGAGGACAGTTCTTGACCTTTCTCCTGTGGCTCATTCTTTCAGTTTGGCTTTTGTAAGCATAGACTTTGGCTCCTACCTACTTCTGGAAGTAAAGAACAGGGCACAGCTGTGGAGAAGGAATGGAAACTACAATGGGAACGATACTATCAGACTCTCCATGGAGAAGTGGTGGATGGAAAGCCCTGTGAAGTCCTAGAGACACCCTCACCCCACCCTAAGAGGCTGCTTTTCCTCCCTGAATTAGCAGAGGCTCCTGGATTGAAAGCAATTGAAATTCAATAGTTTTGCTATTAATTCACTTCTTCCTCTAGATTTTATCTCAAAGATGTCCTACAGCTGACAAACCAAATTTTCCCACTTTATGATAATCTGTTCACCAGGGTTCTACTGGTGTTTGTAAGAGGAAAGCACTTAGATTCTAAAAAATGTCCAACTGTTATCATTTCCATGTGCTTACAAGACACAGGCAAATAATGGTTTAGATAATATAATTTTGGAGAACATACTTTTAGCCCAAAAACGTTCTTAGAAATTTTAAAAAATTCTTTGGGTATTGATATTTTGTAAACAAATGCAAAAAAAAATCAAAAAGTAAGAAGATGGTATTCTTTCATTGACTCTGCTGTGTAGGAAAAGAACTGAATCACTTTGAAGGAATAAGATTTTCTTGTGGCACCAGTGCTGGCATGTAAGTGGGGAGAAAGGGACTCTCATTCATCATTGGTGGGAATGTCACTGGTCCAGCTTTTTTGGAAAACAATATGGACATTCCTCCAAAAACTAGAAATTGAGCTTCCCATTTGACCCAACAAAACCGCTTCTGGGAATATACCCTGGAAGTCCAAAACCACACAGCAGAAACACCATCTGCACTTCTATGTTCATAGCAGCACTATTCTCAATAGCCGGAATCTGGAAATAACCTGAGTGCCCGAGAACAGAGACTGGATAAAGAAACTGTGATATTTCTGCACAATAGAATGCTACACAGCTGTTAAGAAAAAATGAAATTATGAAATTTGCCTATAAATGGGTAGATTTGAGAGTATCATGTTGAGTGAAATTAGCCAGAGGGAAAAGGACAGATATAAAATGACTGCATTTATTTGTGGGATATAAGAAAAAAATAGTATGATACTAATATTCAAGGCCAAGCAAAACATGGGTCAGGAGATCTTGTCAATGGGTGGAATCTACCGCAAGTGTGTGGGAGTCAGAGGTCAGGTAACACAGAGAGGGACCAGTGTGCTAATAATTGTTGGAAATAGTAATACCAGCCTAGAACTGAGCATTGAATGTAGGCAAAGAGATACACATGATAACCCCTAAATGTATGTATTGCAAGTCACAATGTGTGGAGAAGGGAGAGAGAGAGAGCAAGTGAGAGAGAGAGAGAGAGAGGCAAAGTACCTGTCATAGAGGCAGGCTGTGGGAGGAGGGGATAAAGGCCATTGGTGGTAGGAAACGTACACTGGTGGAGGGATGGGTGATGAAACACTGTATGACTGAAACCTAATTATGAACAGTTTGTAACTGTATATCTCACGGTGGTATAATAAAAATTTTAAAAAGATTTTCTTATGGCATATATTCACTCTTTTATTCAATCTGCATATGTACAATGAGAGTCTTTCATCATGGGTGGAATGTAAAAAATCAGGTAGCCCCAATCAAATAGAAGATGCAATCTTATCCCTTCATGAATGCCTACCTAGTGAGGTAGAAGCAATTACATTTTTATGTCAAATGTGTCATGTTTAATTAAGATCCAAAGTCTTAACAAGAGTTCAAAAGGGTAAGCCATTGGGTAGTTGCTTGAGGTGGCAGGATAGCAAAGGGTTCTGCGGACACACAAAGCGACAAGAAGTGTAATGTAGGGTAAGTGTAAGGAAAAATGTATCTTCACAGTGGTAATGGTGGTAGTGGAGTGTTAAAATATTTTCCTCAGAAAACAATTAAACAAAGTCAAATAAATTCTTCCCCATCCCCCAACCCCAGGGAAGAGTGCAAACATAGTCCTCACCACATAAACCTTTTTTTTAAATTAGAATTTAGAATAATTTTTATTTAAAAACCATGATTTATAAAATTATTGATATCTGAAGTTTTAGGTATATATTATTTCAATCGCCTTCCCTCCCGGGTGCCTCATGATCAGCTGAGACTCAAACACACAGGGCAGAGCTGCTACCGGCTCTCGTATGGAGATGTTACTGGTGCCTGCTTGAGCAAATTGATGAACAAGATGAAGACAAGTTAAATTATTTCAATACTAATCCCACCACCAATGTCTTCTTCCCTCCACCAATGTTCCCATATACTTTATTCCCCCACCACATACCCCCTATCAGCTTGATAGGCACATTAAAAAATCCCTGTGGTTGCAACTTAGATCTCAAGTTTTCAGTGTTGTGTCTGTGTTTTGAATATAATCCGGACATCCCCTTTTATACATATATTTCCTCATCCAGCTATTCTATATACCACAGATAAGTGGGATCATCTGTTTCTTTCTTTTGACTTATATCATTCAACATAACTTCCAGTTCCCACCAGGTTTCAGCATTGCATGATTTCATCCTTCCTTGTAACTACATTGTATTCTATCAAGATACTCAGAAATTCTTTAGTAATCAACCACACTGTACCCAGCCTGTAAGGACAATATCAGACCCTTTGTATCATCTAAATTCAGCAAAGTCAGTATTATTGTCCAAACATCACACTGGACACACACTTAAAAAGATAGAAATTGAGGAGGGAAGGAAGATTAGAAAAAGAGATAACAGCTTGAGGGATGAGAGGCCTCGTGATAATGGTAAATTGAGAGAACAGTGTAGCAGTATATCCAAACCACAGGCACTGAAAACTATTGAGCTTAGAATGTACCTGTCAAAGTGGCAAGCAGGGACAGGGTTGGGCAGTCAGTAGGGAGTATGGGAATACTGGTGGAGGGAATTTGGCACTGATAGCACAATTGGAGTTGGAATATTGCATGCTTAAGACTCAACTCCCAGCAACTTTGTAAGTCATGGTTCTCTAATTAAATTTTTAAAAATTTAAAAGACTGCCTCAATCAGAAGAGATTGATCTTAAGGTTAACTCTAGAATGTCAGAAATCAAACCAGGGTTGGCCACATGCAAGCTCCTTAAACCTTCTCCTAGGTCCTGGTAAAGTATTTTTATTTAAATATATTTATTTAGATACGTGTAAGTGTTAATGCAAAAGTGGACTTTTTGTGTTAGTGAATTCTTGAGAATTGTATGAAAGATTTGCAAACTCAGAAGATTGAAATTTAGTTTATTAGTACTGATGATTCCAGGTCCCTCTCCAAATGTCTAAGTCTCTCTGTTACCTGTGAATGAATTCCTGGTCCTGTTCCTAACATTGCCTGGTCCAGTGTACAACTTCCCTGTCCACGTTGCTCTCTCTGTCCTGAGTATGCTTTCTGAGTCTCTAGTCACGAGCCTGGGCACGTGGGCAAGGTTCCTGTGCTAGGTACCTACTGCTGGGCCTCCCTAACTGTACCCTGGTGGTCCTTCTTGTTCTGTCCCAGCTTTCCTTAGTCTCCAGCCCCGATCTATGCACATGGGTGAGGCTCCTGTGCTCAGTACCTTGCCATTGCATTGGTATCTGTGCCCTGACTGAATCTGGGCCTCTACCCATAACCTGGGCCTCCGAGCCCAATCTGTTCAGTTCTTGCCTGGCCTTTCATAGCCTATCTGTACTGGACCCTGTAACTGGACTTGCAGCCCTACCTGATCTGGGGAGGGATAGAGCAAGCAGCATGGGAGTGGCCTCCAGAAAGAGAGAGAAGAGAGAGAGAGGCAGAGAGAGAGAGAGAGAGAGGGATGGCCTGGGGTGCCTTTTATTGGCTGCCAAATCCCACCCCTCAGGTGTCCCCCTTCTACATTCTGATTGGCTACCTATTCCCTGGGTGGGATTGGCTACCTGTGACCTTGTAGCACCTTCCACTTTAGCTCCTGCTGTGTTGTAAGGAGAGAGAGCAGGAGAAAGACAGACAGAGAGAGGAGAGAGGAGAGAGAAGAGAGAGAGAGACACGAAAGACAGAGAAAGAGATAAAGATAGAGAGAGTGAGACAGAGAAAGTTTCAAGAGAGAAAACAGTTTCTCTAGGGGGAATAAAGCCAGAACAGAGCTTCTTAAACATTTTCACCTTTTTTAACCAGAAGAATGCAAAATGAGAGAGCACTCTAAGAAAGCCCATTAAATTCAAATTCATAATAGTTTTGATTTCAAATAGATTTTGATCTATGTTTAGATGTTTATTTTACTGTCATTAAATTCTTGGCAACCCCACACTCAGCTATATAACCCCATATGGGGAGTCACAACCCACAATTAAAGTAATTAGGAGTTATAGCCTGTAATACACATTCAGACAACTTCCTAGTAGATGTTAAGTATGGTCTGATTATTGAATATTTTTAAATATTCAGTTTCTAAGTCGGCAGGTATAGGACTAATTTGGTTAGTGCCCTCAGCCATGCTCTATGCCCAGACTCTGCCCAGACAGAAGAGAACTGTGAGTTCTCCAAAACTTATTCCTGTTACTCGAATTGATAGAAAAGTGGATCTTTCCATTTTTTTTTTTCTTGTAAGTCAAAATTGACAATATTGCAGCATTACTCTTGAGAGAAGAATTGAATAAGGAAAAATTTTTAGTTAATGAGTTTCTTCTCAATTTATGAAAACAAAAAAGAATGGTCTGGTGATTGTTGAATTGTTGTAAGAACTTTCTCTTATTTGAGTTAATAAATTATAAATATTTTCCATCCTGTCATTAGAGTATGAGGAATAGTCTTGGAGAGGGGGTTGAACAGTGAGACCCAACAGTTCAGAGCCCTAGACTTTATGGTGTGTCTTCCAGTTCTTTCAATGGTCACCGTGGAAACTTGGTTGAGTTACTTCACATCCCTGAGCATAATCTTATTATTCCTACCTCAGGAAAAAATAAATTCTGCTGTGGGTGAAACCATATGGATGAATCCATGAAGGCCACCATTTTCCACATCTGGACTTCCCTCTCGTCAGAACTCCACCCAGCAGAAGAGCCTATTACAGCGACATTGGTGGTATAGTGGTGAGCATAGCTGCCTTCCAGAAGAGCCTATTACAACTTGGCTCATTAAACACACCCTGCAGCAGTCTTTTTTCAAGTCCAGCCCAGGTATGCTGATCCAGAGACTCACAGACATGGAGCAGAGCTGCTACCGGCTCTCCCTGTGCCCAGCCACTCACGAGGCACCTGGGAGGGATGGCAGGTTCTAGCCCTGGCCCATCACCCCAGCAGAGCCTCGCAACAAGCAAGATGACCCCCCACTCCATGAGGGCCGCCATTTTCCACATCCGGACTTCCCTCTCGTCAGAACTCCACCCAGCAGAAGATCCTATTACAGCCTGGTGCAGTTAATCAATAAATGCTGAAGATCAGAGGTGACTACAAGAGTATGCCACCCACACAGCAGAGTGTGGCAAGCCTCCCATGTTGTATTTGATATGCCAAATACCAGTAACAATTATAGACCTCATTCCCATGACCTGATGGAATGGTTTGAGGCTCTTTATGTTCCTGGAGCAAGCAGATGCCCTTGGGCTCTACTAGCAGATCTCCTTGGGCTCTACTAGCATGTAGAAAAGGTTTTTTATGGTCTCTTGTTTCCTCAGACACATGGAGATGTTACTGGTGCCCGCTTGAGCAAATCGATGATGAATGGGAAGGCAGGCAGCCATGCAGCCATGGATGAAACATACATATAATGAGAGTATGAATATACGTCTTCATTTAGAATACCCATATTGAGTGTTTGGCTCTTCTTTCTTTCTGATGCCTAGAGTTGCTTGAGAGAATTTCTATCCGCTCTTATCCAGAAGAAAGCAGGTGAAGGAATATCCAAGAGGTGTTTACAGATTTATCATAGAACTACCCTTGACTAGGCTGCAAATAGATAATCTCTGTATCTAAGAAGAACTATCTCAAGGCAGTTGGTGAATGTATCTAGTACTTTAACATTCACAAAAAGCTATCACAAACATTTCATGTGAAGTATTAGAGTCCAGTAGACCAAGACCTGACAATGCTCAACATCATCTCCTTACTCATACATGGGAGTCAAATATTTCTTTAAAACATCTTCCCTGTCTCCTTGGCACTTTGGGTAATTGAAGTCTCCTATTTTCTGTGTTCCCAAACTGAATCTGCATCCTCCCATCCAGCTACTTAATTTCAGTCACCTCTCATAAGCAACCAGAAATTGCTGAGGTTCCAATTGATGTAGAAACATTGCATGGTTCTCTTTCTCCCACTGTCCCCAGATTTCCTTCTGGCTCTGCTTCTAAGAGGTATACATAATCCAATATCCACTTGCTTCTGCTACTAAGACATTGGTCCAACTACCTTCCCTTTCACCTGAAAATTGTTGGACCCTTTCTCATCCTTATAGAACTCAGGCAACACTAGCAGGAAACCAGGTTATGTGGTACCATTTCTTTTCTGGATATACACCAGCTCTCTCTAGGTAGCATGCAGAGTCTTACTGAGGACATGTAATTTTCTCTTCTTTACCTCTCTCTCTCTGATTTTTCTTTTGTGCCTAATTTCTCCATTCTTGTTTATTGATCCAGTCATGTGACTGTTACTGTTTTTACTTTCAGAAAGATTTCTGGTCTTGCTCACTACGCTTTTCCCTGAATTCCTGAAGATCTGATCCTTGCCAGTTTGAGGTCTCCTAATACGTCTTGTAGGATCAGAGATTATCATTGATCACATCATAACAGCAACCCTCCTACCCAAACACTGCTGCCTTCCTTTTTCTGACATTTTTCACAGCACTAGCTATTATTTACTGTACTCTATGTATTTTACTCTTTTATTGTTTTTGTTTACTTTCTGAGAATGTAGAAAGGTTTTTTATAGTCTCTTGTTTCCTCAGTGACTAGAACATTCAACATCTATTCGCATAAGTCACTACTGCTGTTGACAGGTTTACTTGACTTTACTAAATCAGAAAAAAAGTTTCTTTATATCATACTACAAGAACAAAGTGTTGCTTGTGGAGAACTGTGTTATCCTTACCTGATCCATGGAAGCTACCATGTCTCTGCCTGGAGTCCTTCTCAAGAAAGCAGAAATCACTGTGTCTCCTTCCCTTCTAGATGTATAAGAAAGGCAACAGTTTAGTCCACACTTTATATTACTTCTTTTCACTTGTATTCCTAAAAGCAAGCAAGTACTTCTAAAACAAAAAAGTTAAAATTCATAATATACTTTTCTCCAATCCTTTACTGGTTGCAAAGGATAATTATCCTAAGTGAGTTGACAACTTTTTTTCTTTTCATTGTAGAATAAGAAAACAAGTGCTCTTTCATTCAGAAAGATCAGCATTAGTATCCTTTTAAGTTTGTAATTTAGAAGTTACTTAAATATATAATGTATTCTGCAATGATCACAGTCTAATGGTCATATATTCTTTTAATATTTACTCATAACATTTTTATTACTGCTGATCTGCTTTTCTAATGAAGAAAAAGAACTCATTTCGATGATCTGCATCTCAGAAACTGGTAACTTTATTTCCACTTCAGAGCTCAAATACACAATTTTCTTTAGCTTTAACAGTGCTTTGCATTTAAACTGAAGGGTTGATTTCTCATTATACCATTCCTTTATTTTCTATGATTATGTTTCGTAAACATTTCTACCAAGAAGCATGTTTTCAATATATTATATTGCATTACCCACCATTTTGGGAAAAAAGAATTATGCTGTCTTTATTTATAGATGAATGTGAAGGTTACTTTTCTTTTTTTTAAGTATTTTATTTTACCGCCATGAGATATACAATTACAAAGATATACAATTAAAAAGTTCATATTTGGGTTTTGGTCATACAGTGTTCCAGCACCCATCCCTCCACCAGTGCCCATCTCCCAACACCAACATCCCTGGTTCCCTCCCCCCCCCCAGCCCACCTCCATGGCAGGTTCTTTATTTCTTTGCCTCTCTTTCTTTCTCTTTTCCTTCCCTTCCAAACTATGGATTACAGAACATACATTAAAGGGTTGTCATGTGTATCTTTTTGCCTCTATTTAATCCTCAGTTCTAGGTTGATATTAGTACCCTCGGCAATTGTTAGCACACTGTTCCATTTTCTGTCTTACTTAGCCTCTGACTCCCACACATTTGTGATAATTTCCACCTTTGACAAGACCTCCTGATAGAAGGTCATGTTTCACTTGACCTTGGATATTGGTATCATAATATATATTTATGTCATGCAAATAAATGCAGTCATTCTGTATCTGTCTCTCTCCTGGCTAATTTCACTCAACATAATCTTCTCCATGTCCATCCATTTATAGGCAAATTTCATAACTTCATTTTTCCTGACAGTTGCATAGTATTCCATTGTGTAGATGTACCAAAGCTTCTTTATCCAGTCTTCGATTCTCGGGCACTCTGGTTGTTTCCAGATTCTGGCTATTGTGAATAATGCTGCTATGAACATAAAAGGAGGGATGGTGTTTCCGCTGAATATTTTTTGGCTTCCCAAAGTATATTCCCAGAAGTGGTATGGCTGGGTCAAAATGGGAGTTCAATTTCTAGTCTTTGGAGGAATGTCCATATTGTTTTCCAGAAAGGCTGTACCAGCCAGCATTCCCACCAACAATGGATGAGTGTCCCCTTTTCCCCCACATCCACGCCAGCACTTGTTGTTCTTGCTCTTTTGAATATGTGCCAGTCTCTGTGGTGTAAAATAATATCTCATTGTTGTTTTGATTTGCATCTCTCTGATGATTAGTGATGAGCATTTTTTCATATTTTTTTTTGGCCATTCGAATTTCTTCCTTGTTGAAGTTTCTGTGCATTTCTTCTCCCCATTTTTTGATGGGGTTGTTTGTTTTCTTCTTGTAAAGTTCTACCAGTGCCTGATATATCCTGGATATTAACCCCTTATCAGATGGGTATTGGGTGAATATTCTTTCCCATTCTGTGGACTACTTTTGTATCTTAGTCACTGTTTCTTTTGAGGTGCAGAAGCTTTTTAGTTTCATGTAGTCCCATATGTTTATCTTTTCTTCTAGTTGCTTTGTTAGTGATGTTTCACCTTTAAAAGTACCTTTAGCTTCAATGTCGTGGAGGATTTTTCCTATATTTTCTTCAATGTACTTTATGGATTCAAGTCTGATATTGAGATCTTTAATCCATTTTGATTGTGAAGGTTACTTTTCAAGGAGAAGATCCGGGATGAAAAATCCCATTATTTGATACAAATTGAAATAGGGAATATGTGTATGTTTGCAAAACAATCTACTATAATGGGAAATACTGCCCATAGCCATGAAATATACAAGAAAAGTGGATAACCTCCCCCCAAAAAAAAACCAAGGAATCTGGTGTCACAACAGATGTGTATATGTTGATTTTTAATTAATAGTTTAGATCAGTGGAATCTACATGCTAGTTTAATTATTCTATCCATTATATCATTTTCTGTAAAGTAAAAGTTTTGTCTTGTTATTATTCCTCCAGCCTGTGAAGTCTTTGTTCCCTTTTGAGGGCAGCTTTTGGCCCTTTGGATTCCAATACCATTAAGCCTGTAAGACAGAGTGTTGCACCACATGATTGATGCCTTTGAGCTGGACTCCCGGTGTAGCCGTCTTCTCAGAGCAAATCCAAGTGCAGCGGTCGATAATCATACATTTAGTAGCTGCCACTCCACTCTTCAGTGTTTCAGTAATCATCACCAAAGACATTGGACCCATCATTTGAGCACATATTTCTTGTACATACCTAGAGCCCCTGTTGGTTTTAGCAAGATGTCCAGGCATCTAGGAAAGCAGTGAAGTGTGTGCAGTGGACCCACTGATTCTATTTTCCTGACTTCAGAGTCCATCAGCAAAAAAAAACCATGCTCATCAATGTTCTCCCCAGAATATTGGATCTCCTTATATTGTGTGTGTGTGTGTGTGTGTGTGTGTGTGTGTGTGTAAGAAAACTGAGATAATGGGGCTTTCTAAAGTGAAGAGTTTTTAAAAAATGCTTCTTGGTAACCTAATAAGTAAAACCTATCTGACCCTATAACAGGTGGTTGTGAACAATCTGATTGCTCAGCAGAAATAGTACTTTATGGGCACTCTAATGCCAGTGGACATTATTGCTCCTCCACTGTAATAATTATCTTTTACTCTGACTCTTTCTTTTAGTGAAAACTTGGCATGCTAGTTCACGTAGAAAGACAAACAGGACTGTTTTCTTGCCCTGCCTCCCTTGAGTTAGATTTGTGGTTCATGGCCACTGCTTATGAAGTTGCCAAAATTTGGCCTCTGTAGCTTTGTAGTAAAACCCCAGAATGCAAGAATTCTGGGGGCCTTGCTTCTGTGCTTCTTCCACGATAGGTTTGCACCAGACTCATTTCCTAGGTATAATAAATTTAGGAGCCTCCCACAGTGGAACTGACAGCGAAGGCAAAAAACTGTCAACTTGCCTCCCCCTGTGATGGAAAACTTCTCAAGGTTTTCCCAGCAGTGCATTAGGCAGCGCTGTAAGAACCCACTGTTGTGCGCGTTTTGAGACTTCACATCTTCCATTAACCAATTCTAAGACAGAAGACCAGTGTCTTTATTTCCCATGTTGTTGAAGTACTTTACATAGACTTTAACCCAGTTGCTAAATTGCTTGAATTTGTTAAATGTACAAAAGGGCCTACTCCCCGTTGATGGAGTGAAAGTAGATGTTTGATTAAGTAGCTAGCTGGATGTGCTTTTTTTCTACCCATCTGGATGTGTTAAGGGGGTATGTTTGAAACTTAGCACTCAGTTCATGCCTTTCATAAGGGGAGGGAAGAGGGTATTTAACAAGGTTAATAATGACAGAAAGAGGAATTGACACCACAAAAGAAAAGAATCATTCTAGCAGTTCATGACAGTTCAAAGACAGATGTCGTTGGCTAAGTGAGAATCTCGTAGACATGGGGGTAATATACACCTTATATGCATATGGATTAGTGAAAGCAGACTGTCAAATTGGTGAGTGTAAGATTGTCAAATATGAGACATAGCTGCAGAAAACGTGAATAAGTACTTACTATCTATTTCTTCACTTAAAGATCCGATCCGTTGTCTTTCACAGACAAAGGACCAAGTGCTTTAAGGACTAAGGCAGGTCAAGGGTAGAAGGGTTAGAGACATGGCATTGGGATCTCCAGAGGACATCAAGGTTAAGTGCCTTATGATGTAAGTATCTCATCTTAATCATATTTGTAGTGTTCCTCTTTGTTGTGATAGACTTGAGGTCAACCAACATGGTCATATCTAATTCTGTTTTCCTGATGTCCGTGAAGAGGAATTGCACATAGTGTGATGAGACTCCCCAACTGAGCAAGTCATAGTCTTAGTCACTTGAAATTAGTTTGACAATCACAAACAACTTCTCTGATGACATTTAAGGCTCTTCCATAGCTGAAAATGCTTTAGAGAGTCATCGTAGTCTTCTGGAGCTTTGGTAGAGGTTAGGTGACTCACCAGAGATGGTTTGATTTGTTGATAGATGGAGAGTGTCAAGAGAAATCCTGGTTCAGTTCCACACTTTTATCTCTAACCTTTTACTGATCATTCAGTCCATTATCCTTAACTGGGGTTTTAAATTCAACGATGATAATAGTTGACATATAGTCTCTATGACCACTCTAGGGGGAAAAAATCTGCTTGCCTTCTATTAGTTCCAAACATCTGCCAGGTTCGTTCTAAATCTACTGGACCCATCCTTTTTAGAAATTAGCTCTACTAAAATCAATTAGAACCAATCTATCCTCAAACACACACAAAGACAACCACTAGTGTTATCACCTGTGACATTGTAGTGACTAAATTCATTTGGACATATATGAAATGCTGAGTTGGAGGATTGTGAGAATAGGAGTGAAAAAGTCAAGAATTCTCCTAGCCTGAAACACAAGTGAAACATATGTGTGTTGGAGGTAAAATAGCCATCTGAAAACTGCCTTTCAAAGGGATTAATTATCAGATTTTTTTTTGCTGCTAGTAGAGTTTTCTTTAGAAAGCCCTAATGAGTAAAAGATTAGACACTTTGTGAGGAACATGACTCTTGGGAAAAGATATTTGCTACATAAGCAATGGAAAATTCAGGGAAGATGAGTTAATATTAAACTGAAATAAGTGTATTGATTTGGGGGAAATCCTCAACTCTGCAGTTAGACAATCTCTGTAAGTGGGAAATGCTTTGGGGAAAACCCATAACTTCCCCAAATGCTCTATGTAAATGCCTACAGCATGGAAAATTAGCAGGAGAGCTGAGTTCTCAGCAAACACAATTTCCAAGATTGGAAATATTGATCTAAGTAAAGGCAATACAAATCCAAATTACAATAAGCATCTTGGATTTGAAGACTTCTGGTATTCCTACTCATATTTAGAAAAAATATAATGTATCCATATGAAATGTCCGTGTGAAGCTAAAATCCTTTGTAGAAAAGAAAATCTGATACACATTATAGAAGTGTGGTAAAGAAGCTTTGCAAAATAGATAAAAATAATTTCTAGATAAAGAAAGAAATCAACCTATTTAAAATTACTTGGGAGAAGGGGGTGGCCTTTCAAATGTACATATAACGTTCCCAAAGGGTTAATATGGCAGATGAAATGTTCTTAGTATTAAAAATGGCTTAGTTGAAAAACAAAGCCTGTAGTTGTTTCATACTGTTTTGTTAATTAGAGATTCATATTCGCTCGTTTAAGGATAACATGGCTGTGTTTTAAGTTATGCCAACAAAACAACAAATAAAATGATAGGTTGAGACATGGGACCAGGTTGCTGATGTTGATGATGGTTAACTGTGGATTCATTATATTTGAGCATTTCTGTGATTCTTTTTTAAAGGAAATAAAAATGTCAAGAAGACTATTGAGAGTATATTTACTAATTGCTGATGTTGAGTGATGATTCTATGTGGGTTTATTATGTGATTATATTTAATTTACATATATTTATAATCTTCTGGTTTTTATTATTTTTGTGATGGGAAGTACATCCAGCAATGTTAAGGGTTTATTCCTGGCTCTGCCATCAGAGAAAGGACACTTCTGGAGGTGCTTGGGAGACTACATGGGGTATGGGGAGATAAAAAACTGAGTCTGCCACATGCAAGGAAAGTGTTTTGCCCACTGTGCTTTCTCTTTGGTCCCTCTGTGATATTTTAAAAGAAAGAAAACCATAAAATGAATTAAGAGACCTTTATCAACATGAATGATGCTTGGTGGGGTTATATAAAGAGTTCAATAGCTTATGTACAAAGGGCTCTTATAAATTAATTAAAAATTACTCAATGGGCAAATGACTTCATTATAAACTTAGTGTAAAATAAATACAAAAGATCAAAATACAAAAAGTGCTTCAGCTTTATCAAAATTTAGAAACTGAAGTTTCAAATAAATACTTTGTGTCTGTTTCAGCTCAGAGATGGCCATTACGACAAATTGGAACTCACGGGTGATGTCAATGGGCTGTTTGAGGACATTTTAGCATCACATATAGATATGGAATAAATTTGTAGGTATAAAATATGCAAGAAATTTTATAATGTTCAGCCTAAAATAATAAATGTTTAAGAAATAACTGCATGTTTACTAATATTTTGCTTTAAAATTTTTTTGAATTAAAATTTGAAAATCACCAAATGCTTATCATAAGATAGCAAAGTATCTCATGTTCAAGTAAATTGGATTATTTTGAATATGTTAAAGTGTCTATTTTTCTGAGATGACACCATATCCTTTATGTATTATTAAGTAAAAATTCTAATTACAAGGTAATTTTAAACATTTAATAATTCATTAAATGTATATACATTAAATATATATTTATAAATTTGCACTTATAAATTTATAAATATATTAAAAATATAAATATATTAATATAAATCCATATATGGATTTCATTGCATTATAAACATTACCTGTATTGAAGAGTATTTGATAATTTATATATTCTACTTGCATGAGACAGGTCATATGGAGATGTTACTGGTGCCCGCTCGAGCAAATCGATGATGAACGGGAAGACAGTGATACAGTGATATTCTAGGGACTGGAGCAATAGTACAGTGAGTAGGGTGTTTGCCATGCACGTGGCTGACGCAGGTTTGATCCCTGGCATCCCATATGGTCTCCCGAGGATTGCCAGGAGTAATCCTGAGTGCAGAGCCAGTAACAACCCCTAAGCAGTGTCAGTTGTGATCCAAAAGGAAAAAAATTATATATTCTATGACATTCTATATTGAAATTTGCTAGCTATAATTTATATTACTGATGAAATTACACACATCTTAAATTTGCAATTGAGATAACTTATTTAATTTGCTTCATAGAATTATAAATGTTATAAAGAATTTGGATTTCTCTGATGATAAATGATGCTGAGCATTTTTCCATGTGCCTGCTGGCCATTTGTCTTCCTCTGATAAGTGTCATTCATTTCCTCTCACCATTTTTGATAGGGCATTTGAATTTTTGTTGTTATTGATGATATTTGTAAGTACTTCATATATCCTTATATATCAAATCTTTATCTGATGCTTAATGCAGATTTTTTCCACTCAGTTAGCTGTCTTTTAGACTTAGCCCATGTTTATTTTGCCATGCAGAAACCCTTTAACTTTATATAGTCCCATTTGTTTATTTTCATTGTATTGCCTTTGCCAGTGATATCACATCATTGAAGACACCTTTGAGGCAAATCTTGAAGTGTTCTTCCTATAATTTCCTCAGTGTACTTTATAGTTTCTGGTCAGAACTCAAGGTCTTTGATCTACTTTGAATTGCCTTTTGTGTGAGGTGTAAGATATGGATCAGCATTGATTTCTTACATATAGTGATACAGTTTTCCCAACACTATTTATTGAAGAGGCTAACTTTACTCCAGTTTAAGTTTTCAGCTTCTTTACTAAAATTAACTACCCTTATACATGAGGTTTTGCTATAGGATATTTGATTCCAACCCATTAATCAGAGGGTCTGAAATTTCTAATCTGGAAGTGTCTCTGTCTACATTGGGTATTAGTAGTAGAATGTTAGCTTCATAAAAGGTTCTTATCCCCCTCTCAAGTCTAAATGATAGCTTTGCTGTGCAGTGGACTCTAGGCTTGAAATTTTTATTTCAGTCAGAACTTCGAATATGTCACTCCACTCATTCTGGCTTATAAATTGTCATATGGAAGGTTATTTTGGATTCCATGTTTTTCCCCTTATATTTGAGGGTTACTTTTATCTTGCTATTTTAAGTAGTCTGTCTTTGTCTTTTGATTTAACAATTTTTATTGCTATATGTCTTTTGTATAAAAACTTTTAACTTTATTTGTACTCCATGACTTACAAAGTTATTTAGGTATTTAGTCAAATCCCACAACCAATGTGCACTTAACCACAACCAAAAATCCCTAGCTTCCTTCCCTCCCCACCCCCAAGCCTGCTCCCTTAGCAGGCACTAACTAATTTACTTTATATTGCTGATTATAACATATGTCTTGTAATGGTATTGCTAAAATCATACCTAATTACTGAGCTGTTACATGCAATTCGAGCCATCTGTGTTATTTCACTATTTCACTATAAGTTTCAATATTGAACTTATTGAACTTAATGGATTTCTACTAAATTTTTAATATAGTTGTTTGTGTCAATTTGTTAGTCATTCAATATTTAACCCAATCTACCACCACTGAAACTTCGTACCACCATTATCTCCAAACTTCCTTACCACCTCCCAAGCCTGCCCCTATAGCAGACTCAGTAATTTTATATATATTATATATTACATATATATTTTTCATATATGTATGACAAAACCTGCTAATTTGAATTTTTCAACAGATTAATTTCTGGGTGGAACTAGTCCAAGTGGTGGAGTCTGACCTTGAACATGGTGGCATTTGTGGAGTGTGGAGGTTTTCAGCTGCTGGGGCTCTGTTGGAATGGAAGCTCACTTTTCTTCCTCCAGGTTGCCCCAGTCATCACTATGTCTTAATGTTCTTTTATTCTAGTCTATTTTTGGTACTCTTTGGGATTCTTGAATATGGCAGGAGTCTCAAGATACGAAGAAAGTTCTCAGTTATTATTTCTCTGAGATCTGTTCTTCCCTTTAGCTTTTTCCTCTCCTGCATTCCTAAGATTCCAAGACTATATCTCTTGCTTTTTATCAAGAATATTACATTTTCCTCCATTTTTTTCTTTTCATTTTCCCTTTATTTTTGGTGATTGTTTATCAAGAATATTACATTCTCTCTGTGGTATGAGAAGTGATATCATCTCACACCACAGAGACTGGCACATATCCAAAAGAACAAGAACAACAAGTGCTGGCATGGATGTGGGGAAAAGGGGACTCTCATCCATTGTTAATGGGAATGCCGGCTGGTACAGCCTTTTTGGAAAACAATATGGACATTCCTCCAAAGACTAGAAATTGAACTCCCATTTGACCCAGCCATACCACTCCTGGGAATATACCCTGGGAAATCAATAATACACAGGGTAAACACCATTCCCACATTTATGTTCATAGCAGCACTATTCACAATAGCCAGAATCTGGAAACAACCAGAATGCCCGAGAATAGATAACTGGATAAAGAAACTTTGGTACATCTACACAATGGAATACTATGCAGCTGTCAGGAAAAATGAAGTTATGAAATTTGCCTATAAATTGATGGACATGGAGAGGGTCATGTTGAGTGAAATTAGCCAGAAGGAGAGAGACAGATACAGAATGACTGCATTTATTTGCATGACATAAATATATATATATATATGTCATATTATGATACCAATATCCAAGGTCAGGTGAAACATGGATCAGGAGGACTTGTCAGAGGTGTAAATTATCACAAACGTGTGGGAGTCAGAGGCTAGGTAAGATAGAGAATGGAACAGTGTGCTGACAATTGTCGAAAGTGCTAATACCAACCTAGAACTGAGCATTAAATACAGGCAAAAAGATACACATGACAATCTCTTAATGTATGTATTGTAATCCAACAATGTGGAAGGGAAGGAAAAGAGAAGGAGAGAGAGGAAGAGAAAGAAATAAAGAACCTGTCATAGAGGCAGTCTAGGGAGGGGGGAGGGAATCGGTGATATTGGTGGTGGGAAACAGGCACTGGTGGAGGGATGGGTTCTGGAACACTGTATAGCCGAAACCCAAATATGAACACCTTATGAACATCTTTGTAATTGTATATCTCACGGTGGTATAATAAAATTTTAAAAAATTTAAAAAGAGAATATTACATTCTTTTTTTTCTTTTCTTTTCCCTTCATTGTTGGTGATGGCTAATATTTTGCCTTTATTATCAGTGATAACAATACCATGCGTGTTGTGTTCTAGTCCTATTACTTGCTATTGTATTTTTTAACTCCTTTTGTTGCATTTGTATGGATTGGATCATATTTCAGTTGGTTAAATTATTCTTTCCTTGACAGCATTAATTCCATGGCCATTGGATAGAGCATTGATTTGAATGCCTCATCAATGTTGCTTGAGGGTTTATCTGAGCTCCGTGATTTGCCAAGACTTCTGTCCTTATCTGATAGAACAGGTGAAATCTTGTCTCACCATTATCCCTAACTTTTGCAGTTGCTCTGATTTGACTTTCCAATGCCAGATGCATGAGGTCTGATCTAATTTTTTTATTTTTCAGCAAGCAGTAACTCTTTATAATTCATCAGCCTACCAATGTCTGTACCTTTAGTCTTACTCTTAATTCACTAGTCATGCAGCTCACTTTCTAATATATCCATATGAATAGAAGAGTACAATAGACATATTTGAGGACATTTATACGACTCATGATTCCGCTAAGTTGGTGGGGATAAAAAGGCTAGTGCTAATGAGTCTGCAGAGTTTTGGAATTGAAAGGGCAGTGGGACTGTTGGCAACCCAGGAGCGGTTGTAAGACGACACAGATGTAGCAGAGAAGGATGAAGGCTGGTTGCTTTGACACACCTGAATGGTGAAAGAGGCCAGAATCAGTTTTGTGGGGTATTTTATGGGAATTTCTAGGGTTTATGAGGATTGGGGCTTCTGTGGTTTGTGGGACTTGAGGAGGGTCTCAGAAGTTTCAGAATTTTCCAGACAGGATGAACGCTGGCACCATTGATATACCTGATCTAATATATTTCTTTAAAAAATAGAATTTCTTTCTGGGATAGTGGGAGATATTTGAAGAAAAGTGACCTTTAGTTGTTCCTCTTTTGGGGGTCTCGAGTCAGTCTTCTGTTGCTTTCTGATGGTGAGCTCTGCAATACGAGAATTTGTTCTATTGGCTCTCTGAGCATAGGTACATTTCTAGGGTATCTTTACTACAGTTTTTATTAAGAGAACTTGAAAATTTACTGATTTTCAGAGACAGAAATTAAATAAATTTTTTAAAATACACTTCTCTGTAATCTTGTTAATCTTGGTATTTCTTTTGGCTCATCCCAATGTAAAAAAATGTGTTGTGGGGGAAAAACTCAGAGAAAAGCAATGAAATTATGTAGGAAGTTGGAAAAAGTGAAATTGTAAAATGCATTTTCCTGTCCTTCATTTGTCTCTATTTTCCTGGCCAGGATTTACCCTGAGAGACTATTTTTACCCTGTTCCTGACCCAGCGAAACCTTGAGGTTCTGCAAATCTTACCAGATATAGATTCCATTTGTGTTTTCTCTGTAACCTTTTGCTTCTGGGAAAGAAGATCCTTCAAAATGAACTGCCTTCTCAGGAGCCCAGTTTTCTCCTACAACACTGAATAGATTGATATCTTTGATAGTGTCTTTTGGTAGTGCCTTTAGGAAACTTAAGAAACTGAATAAACCTTCTCCAAAGGCTCAAATTGTAGAATCGCTACAATCACTCAGTTCTTTGAGTACATACTGTTTGGGTTTCAGCCGAGAAAATAGAAAGTTAACATATGTCTTCTTAGAACAGTTTTAAAAGTTGCCTTTACACCATTTTAGATCGATACTCCTGCAAATATATATGTCTGTTGGTATGCTCAGGTGCAAAAGACACAAATTCCAAAAAACTTGATGAAAGAAGTTTCCCATGCAGTTTTCCCACACTCAGCACGGAAGGCAAGGAAAAACCAAGACTGAGCTCTGCAGAAGTCACAAGACACGGTCTGCAGCTGGAGGAAGAGCAATTTCAGCTCAGTCTTCCCAGGACTTAGCTTGTATAATGCTTATTTAAAAAAAAACAGAAGAAGATTTTTCTGAAGGGCATGAGTTGAAGGTAGGCAAAAAGGAACAATTTTTTTTTGGTAAATATGTTTCTTGCATGCACTGGACAAATATTTTGCCTATGAACCATCTCTCTTTCTCTTTCTTTCTCACTCTGGAAGTATCTAAATTGAACAAGTTTGTTGGCCTCAACTGAGAACGAGACCTGCAATCTATTTCTGGTTCTGCCAACTGACTTTGGGGTGACCTCAGTCGCTTCCTCTCTGACAACCTCAGAGTTCCTGAGTTCCCCTCTCTCGAAGGCCTTACAAATCTTCTGACAAGTAAGTAGAGCCCACAGTTTAGATTAAAAATGTGAATAAAACACAGCACTTTATTACTATGCTTGAGTGAGTGTGGGTTTGAGATTGCTATGATAGGTAAGGAACAAGGAATATTCCCAGTTGTTTTGATTCTGGCAATGGTGTATCCTACTAGTGCTGTCCCTTCACAAAAGTTTATCGATGCACTTTTTTCTGAGTTCATTCAAAGCTGATGTAAAAATTTAGGAGAATGGAGGGGGACTTCAGAAAAGATTAGAAATGACAACATATAAATTAATTTCAAGTTGTTAACTACAGTCAATTGGGTTTCAACTGCATAATATCATGTAAATCACAATGAAGGGATCTGAGATTGAGCATTGTTAAATTATATTATTTGGATTAAGGTATGATTTATTAATTTTAAACATATTAAAGCATTAGTGAGGGCCCAGAAGATGGCTCAATGACTTAGGGAACTTGCTTAGTAACAAATATGTAAGTTCAAACCTGAAGCTAGTGCACTGAATTTTAACAGACACATAAAAAATGCCAACTACCATTCATTATCATGGCAATGTAAAGAAAAATGACAATAAAATATCTCATACCAGTATGGATAGACTATATAAAAAGATCAGAGATAACAAGTGCTAATGGAGATATGGAATAAAAAGGAGCCCTGCTCTTGGTGGGAATGCAAGCTGGTCAAGCCCTATAAGGGCAGGATGAAGATTTATCATAAAAGTCACTTGATCACTTGATTACTTGACATCCTGTTATTTGTCGATTTGTTCAAGCGGGCACCAGTAACGTTTCCATTTGTCCCTGTAAGGTGCCAGTGTAGCCCAATGGCATCTGCTTGCTCCAGGAATACAGAGAGCCTCAAATCGTTTGTTCAGGGTCTTGATAAAGAAATCTGACCATCTTTTAGGTGGGCCACATGATCTTTTGATGTCCAGTGGGATCCAGTCGGTAACAACTCTAGACCAGCGGTTGTATTCAAGTTGCAGTACATGTCCAGCCCATATGATTTTTGATGCCTTGGCAAACAAGACAGCATCCCTGATTCTCAATCGTCGACGGAGGTCAGAACTCCAGATTCCTTCTCTCACTTGAGTGAGGCGTGATATTCCAAACATAGCCCTTTGGATTCCTCTTTGGGAGACCTGAATAGTGTTCTCATCCTGCTTTTTGTAGGCCCTAGGTCTCTGAGGCATATGTTAATGCAGGAAGAACAGTGGAGTCCAAGAGATGTGCCCAGAGCCAAAGGTTCTTTGTCCTTTTAGTTATTTCTTCAAAGCTCTTAAAGGCGTTCCATGCCATTCTCTTCTTCCTGCGCAGCTCAGGTGCTAGATCATTTGTCATGTTGAGTTCTCGACCTAGGTACACATAACTGCTGCATTCAAATATATTTGTTCCATTGAGAGTGAATGGAGCATCTGGAACTAGTTCGTTTTTCATGAACATCGTTTTGTTGAGATTCAGCTGTATACCTACCTTTACACGTTCATGGTCGAAGTCAGCCAGCATCTGTGTTGCTTGGCTAATGTTTGGTGTTATTAGAACAATGTCACCTAGCGAAGCAGAGGTGGTGTAGTTGCCAACCGTCTATCTTCACTCCCATTCCTTCCCATTCAAATTGTAACATGATATTCCCAAGGGGTGGCACTGAAGAGTTTCGGTGAAATAGTATATCACTCTGCCGAACCCCTCTTTTACATCATTTCCTTGTAGAATGGTGAGATCCTGGTGGTGAATCCATAATACAGCTCATGAAGGATCTTGATGTATTGGGTTTGAATGCCCTGTTTGGCTAGGGCTCCGATGACCGCCGGTCTCAACAGAATAAAAGGCTTTCTTTAAATCAATGAACGTGAGACAGAGTGGCATCTTGAACTCCTTACAAACCTCAATGAGCTTGGTTACAGTGTGGATATGATCGATTTTGGGTAATCCTTTTAGGAACCCACCTTCTCGCATGGTTATCTTTCATCTAATGCTCTGCCAATCATGTTCAGGATGACTCGAGTGAACAGTTTGTAGATGACAGACAACAGGCAGATCGGGTGATAATTGCCAATATTGTGGATGTCTCCCTTCTTCAACAGTAGAACGGTCCTGCTGGTTTTACATTGGGAGGGAATCTTGCATTCAAACCGGTAGTGTGTGAAGAGCCGAGCCAGTGTATTGATGAGTACTGATCCAGATTCTTCAAGTGTTTGGGTCTGACTTTGGGCTGGTGCTGTTCACTTCTTTATCAACAAAATGGCATGTTGGATTTCAGAAGGGAGAGCATTGGGAACGACATATCCATTCTGTGGAATTTGGTATGTGGGCAGGTGGATGTGGCTCTCAAAGAGATCTGAGTAGAAGTCATGGATAATCTTCTCCATTGCTTTTCTGGAAGATGTGATAGATCCATAAGGATGTTGGAGGGCAGTCATCTTGGTCTTATAGTTGGTGAAGGGCAGGCGGGTATTGAGAAAGGCATTTGCTGGGTAAAGCATTCTCATAAAAGTAATAATAGGGAATGCCATGTGACCCAGCAATTTCACTTTTTGCTTGGTATTTACCCTTTGGACAGAAAAACTTTTGACCAGAAGAATGTGTACTCACCATTATTTGTTGTACCACTTAGCATGATAACAAGGATATTTAATCAACCAACTACATATGAGACAATACTGAAGCTATACTAGGAAATACTACATAGCTGAAAAGATGGATGAACTCATGCAATTCATTGCAACCTAGGTGGTATTGAAGGATGTCATGTTAAGCAAAGTAAGTCTGAAGGACTGAAAAAAATCTCACTTATCTGTGTATATAAAATAACAGGACAAAGGAATATCAAAGAAGGGATTACCAGGTTATTCTGGTAGCTAGATTATAGAAATGAGGATGGGAAAGAAAGAAACCAGAGGGAGGAGTTAAAAGAAGTAGATTGGAGGTACAGGAACAGAGGCAGGAGCCCTGGACACATTGGTGGTGTAGAGGCATGTTATGCTTATATATCTGAACCACAGAGTCAACCCCAAACAGAAATCATGAGATCCAAACTACAACAACCAAACTTAAAAAATATACTTTATCGGGAGGCAAGCTGGAGTGTTGGAGAGAAACTGGGGAAACTGGTAGAGAGAAGTTAACACTGGTGACAGAACTTGCATTTGAATATTGTATGCCTGAAACTCAACTGTGAATAACTGTGTAAATCACAAATATAGCAAAAAAAGTAACAAAAATTCATAGAAAGTGAAAGGACAACCTTAAAACTAGAAACATTTTAAAAAAATACATATTATATTTATTTCCAGAATATATAAATAATATATACTGCTCAGTTTTAGAACTTAAGAAGACTCCTACAAATGGAATTTTAAAACTGATTATAAAGCAATAGGAAGGTGACAGAAAGCTTAATAGGCTCTTACAGAAGAGAATATGCATGGTTTAAGAAAAAATATTTAACTCATTTGTAAAAGGTAAATGCAAATTAAGATCATATTATCATATCAACATATTGGAAAAATTAGCATATTAAAATATAAAGAATAGTAGCACTCTTTGTACTAAAAAACTAAGAAACCAGAAAGTCCACTGGCTTTAAATCTTTAAAAACGGTGACATATACTTACAGTGAGAAACTAAGCACAGTTAAAATGAGCTTACTTTCCATTGTACATCAATATGGATGAATGTCATCAACCTACTTAGGAGAAGATGAAGTAAGTCAGAAGAGAATAAAAGGTATAGTTTTATTCCCGTGAAGCCAAAAAGTTTTAAAAGCCAAATAATATATTATTTATGAATATTCAAAAATAAGAACCAATTTTTAAAGAACAATGAGGAATAAACTAAAAATTCAGTAGAATTATTTACTTTGGGTAGGAACAGGAGAAGGTATGTTAGGAAGGGGATTTCAGGATCAAGGTAAAGTTAATTGGCTCTTTTCACTAAAGTGCTCACTGAATTCAGACTTGACGTTACAACTACCTGATAGTTAAGAAATATTAAAATGGTGCAACTTTGATCACATAGTTCTACTTTATAACTCTTAAAAACATGAAAATGTATGAATCTATAACAAACTTAATATATTTATCCATGCAAATTGAGTCCCAATTTTTGAAAAAAGAGATCTTAATGCTTTTTATTTTAGGAAACAAATGTCTGTGTAACAAAATGAACACACTCATGCTTTTATTTAGGGAGCTACTCCTCGTGCATGTTGTTGGGAGATTGCTGTGTTCAGTGGACCACCTGGGGTGAGAATAAGTTCATGCTTTAACTACTTCATGTAGAAGATTTGAAGTCAAAGACTTTAAATCCTAGAAGAAAAAAAAGAGAAGAGACATAGCCTTTAATTCTGTTCTATTCCAAAAGAGTAATACACTTTATTTATTTTCTAATAAAGCACTTTCTATTGTGGCTTTAAGTTCACAATAGTAAACAAGTGGAGACTAGATCTTTCATTTCATTTTATTTTCTGTCTGTTTCAGTCTCTGTCCATCTGTCTCTCTTTCTTTCCTGCTCCCTCTCACCACACCTGTTTTTGCTACCAAAAATACAAGGATGTTTCTCTTAATGAAATTCTGTTTTCTGCACTAGAAGTGCAGATAATAGAATTTTCTTTTATCCTTGCAAACTTTAGAGAATGCATATAAATATTAGTATTCGGGATAATTATAAAATGCAGAAACCAGGAAGAAGTCATTCCATTTAGAACAGCTAATGAATAGGTTCTTTTAATTTAGATAACTTACTTTTCATAAGTTGTTGAAAAGATGCCCTGAGATTCATTTAAATAAGGACCTTAATATATATAATAGGTCACAGAAACTAAGCACACAATATCTAAGCAATTTAATAATAGCTAGGAGTAAGATCTCTATTAAACATGCCTGGAGTTGGAGCATGCTACTTTACTGCTTTCTATCAAGAAGACCTTAAATTCCCAAATTAAACTGATGCATTTCAAGCTTGTGAATTAGAGTATCTGAGTAAGAGAATAAATTGGGCCAGAGACTTGACCATTGTGAAGCTCTGCAAACCAGATTGCTCCTGCAAGGTTATTAAAAATTCTGGACTAATGTTCTGGAAAGAATGAATTTGCTATTATAGCAATCTTCCTGCATCATGGTACCTTTGCAATTGAAACACTGTTTCTAAATCTAGCATATGCTTGGATAAGGGAGATTAATTAAATTAAGAAGTATTTATTAGGAGAAGAAATAAATAGCTTTTGCCAATTAGTTATATCAATCAGCCAAACCATTAAGGGGGCCTAGGGAACTCTGCCAGAGGTGTTGGGATTTAAGAGATAGAGCCTGATAGGCAATAATCCAGGGAGGTGGAATCCATTCGTGAGCTGTATAAATTTAGAGGCTCAGGGTAAATGAAGTGTAAAAGAGAGTAATTGAGCCATTGTAAAATCAGATTAGAAAAATGTACCACCTTTTGACTCAACTTTTCTTTTTTTTATCCCACACTCAACATTTTACTCTCATAATCCTTTGCTTTTACTATAAAAACAGTTTGTACCTAATTACTAAGATTTGTTTTGTACTATTTAATGGTTTTTTACCTACTTGGATATTAACAGTGAATGAATAGCTACCATTTTATTTTTTGCTTAAAATGGAAAAAGAAGCCCACCTACTGCAGACACAAACATCTCCTGCTCACCAACCAGCCCCGATCTTTGGATTCATGAACTGAATCTCCAAGGAGATGCAAGCCAAGCTGCTGAACTTCATGGGCACACTGGTCTCCTGGCTGAAAACTCTGGAGTGCTCTCAAGAGTGAAGGCAGGATGAGTCCTCTCCGTACTAAGGACCTGAAGTCACATCCTCACCCAACTGCTGATGCCATGCCACGGATTCAACTCCATGATTTCACTAAGAATCTCTGCATCCTCATCCCAGTTCTGCTGATCCCCAAGTTTCTGGCAATGGGACACCTCCAGATTCTACAGTACTGAAATTCCAGTAGGAGCACCACACAGTTAATGGGAAAGTAACATAGACATCAACTAAACTTAGCAAACAAAAGTGTTAGCACAGAAGGGTCAACTAGCTTAACCTAGTTGACTAACAGCTTAGTTAATCCTCAGACAAAGACTTAACAACCACCTGGTGAGATATAATGAGTTTCACAGATTTTCTTTTACTGAAGTATTTTTTAACAATTTCTTTAGCTACTTGGTTGAAAGAAGAATATGAAGCAAGTTATTGTGTGCTGCTTAGGGGGCAGGTTTGTGGGTGATTGGCAAAATAGGGACAATGTTGGAGAATGATGGAGTTGTACAGGAACATTGAAAGCTGTCGCTGTACTATGAACAACTTTATAAATGTTGATGTTTAAATAAAATAATTTTAAAAAGTGGATGAATATAATCTTTAACAAAGTGGATGGATATAATCTTTAAAAAAGTAAAGAGTTTAGATAACTCGAAAAAATCAATCTACATAGTTTTATGAGATTTCAATTCAACAAAAATAATTCAATTTTACATGTGTGAATAAATGTCAAAAGGTCTGATACCAACATAGAACTGAGCATTAAAAACAGGCAAAAATGCAAATGATGGCTTCTAAGTGTATGTAGTGCAACCCACAATGTGTAGGAGAAGGAAGAGAGAGAGAGGGAGAGAGAGGGAGATAAAGAACCTGACATTTAGGCAGGACGTGGGAGGGGGAGGGAATTGGGGACATGGGTGGTGGGTGATGGGCACTGGTGGAAGGCGGGTGCTGGAACACTGTGTGACTGAAACCTCCAAACGTGAACAACGTTGTAATTGTATATCTCACTGTGGTATAATAAAATGTTTAAAAAAAATAATTCCCTTTTACTACATCATCACTAACTTTATTCTCCAATATTTTTGGAATTACTGTGTTTAAGGAATAGTTCTTATGTACCTGTTTTAGAACTCTTATGTAATATATGTATATATATAATATGTACATAATATAAATTACATATATATGCAATTCATATATAAATATATAAACATATATATGTTTCCTGGGAAGGCAAAATGTCTTCCCAGGGATAGTCAACATTTCATCTTCCAGTGAAAATTATTTTCATTTCTCAAGTATAGTTTAGCTTATTACAATGGCCATAATTATAAAATTTCAGAACAGTAAAATAGGTTCAGCACAGGTTGAACCAGAAGGAACTTCAAATATTACCTGGTCAAATCACTCATAAACTTTTAGCAGAATCTTTACATGTACCTTAAAAATTAAAATAAACTGAGAGCACTTTAGTGCTGTTTTCTGATATCCAAACTTTTCTTATATTAAAACTGTCTCATGGGACCTGGAGTTAATTCTTGATGATTATCATTTGGTATTTTGACCTAGAAATGTCATGTTATTTGGGTCCAGCCATTGGGGAGTGCTCTAATAGTGGTAGTCTTAGGGCTAGGCCATATGATATCAGGGATAAAATCTTCAGCATAAGCATGTATTTAACTCTTGGGGAGCCATTTCCCTGACCCCAGTAAGTGTATTTTTAAAATAATGGGAATGCCTTCAAAGTTAACACCAAATATTACAGTGTGCCAGTTAGTGAGGAGTGAATTATAATTGAATTTTACTCTCTTTGGTGGTTATCAATGATAGCAACATGAAAACCTTTCTTTAAATATAAAGCCATATAGTACGTAACTAATATTCGAGGTCAAGCAAAATGGGCTAGGAGGACTTGTCAATGGCTGTATTCTACCACAAGACAAGACAGAGAAGGGATCAATTTGCCAATAATTGTTGAATATGGTAATACAAGACTAGAACTGAGCATTGAAAGTAGGTAAATGGGATGTATGTGATAACCCCTCAATATATGTATTGCAAGCCACAATGTGCAAGAGAAGGGACAGGAGAGAGAGAAAGAGAGAAAGAGAGAGAAAGTGCCTGCCATAGAGGAAGGCTGGGTGAGGGGGAGGGAAAGAGGCCATTAGTGGTGGAAAATATGCACTGGTGGAAGGATGGATGCTGGAATACTGAATGACTGAAACTCCATCATGAAAAGTTTTTTAATTGTATATCTTATGGTGATAAAATTTAAAGCATTTTTAAAAAAGATATAAAGCTAACTGTATCTGGTTTCCAGAGAACTCGGTCATTCCCTTCATTCCTCATTGTTAGAGAATCATTGCCACTCAGAGCAAAGGGAAGGTATATTTTTCGCAAGTGTTTTGAACTATCAGATATTCATCATTTACAGGGCTGTCCAGTTCATCATAAGATCTGCCTTAATGAGTCTGACTGAATAGGACTGGTCTATGCAACCAATCAATAGCGACATTTTAATCACATTTACCCATTCCTTTGGTTCTTTCTGAGACTAAAGAAAAATTTCCCCCTTCCAATTTCATCCTCTAGATGTTTCAGCAGTGTTTTGTTATTATTGTCACTAGTTCATTCCACTTTAGAATGAACGATTTGAATGTATATAGACTGGTCTGGATTCAGGGTGAGGGAAACAAGACTTTCTTCATCTTGAATGTGTTTCACTCTTCTGTGTTGACTGCATCTAGTTGGCAGTAATTCTCACCTGGCACACAGATGCAGATCTTGAGGTTTTGCTCTTCAACTATTTGACAAACACAAGCTCCATTGTCCACAAGCACACACCATGCCAACAAAATGAGAAGATTTGGAGTATATAAAAGTACAAAATCCTATCCTTGCCTAGGATTGAATCTTGATGTGAAATAATGTTTATGAAACAGAATTTAAGCTTCGAACTAGCCATTGATATACATATGCTCATCCTGAACAACTCCTTAAAGATTCACAGATAGCCGAGACAGCACAATGAAAACTCTTTTGTTACTTAACTCAGGGTTCATTTTTAGCACACACTCTGGCAGCCCAACTCGTTATACATTTATTACTCTGCAATGCATTTGGCAGCTCATGTTAAAGACCTATAGCTGTCTGTAGCAGTGAGTTGACACTGAACCAGAGCTCCTGGGTCCCCTCAACAACTCCATTAAGTCAGAGTAAATTATTAATAGTGCTGACTAAAATCAAAACCCAAAATGATGCAAATAAAGTTAACTAACTTTAGAAAAACAGAAGCATCTGAGACAGTGGAGAAAATCCTTCTCCCCCAAATGTGTCTTGAACATTATTAGATATAGTAATGTGGTACTCCATGGTGCTGTATTACTTGAATTACTTAAGAACACAGACCAGGGAATTCTGATAAATTATTATGTAGTAAATAGTATAAATACATCCATTGCAGACAAAGTTCTGTAAAAGTGTTGCTTTCTTGGACTCAGTACTCTTATTAATAGAGAAACTCTTAATCCCCAAATTTTGGGCTTTGGTGAAATTACTTGTGGCCCTGCCCATGTAAATACAAATGGAGTCAGAATGTAGAGACCCAAATGTTTCCAAGAGTAAATGGGGAAAGTGGCAACTCACTGGAAGTTCTGAAGTTCTACCAGCATATATCATAGTTGTGTGTGAGTGGGGTAGGGTGATGGAGGTGGGGCGGGGGTTTGGGCCATACAAATGTTAATTAGGTGACCATGGATATTACCAGGAAAAGCGGGATTTGGCCAGAGTAACAATGAGGACTCGTGCGGTTCTGGGATGGATACTTTGGATGGATACATTAAGAGACTATCCAACCACAGATGTGGTTCTGTGATAGATACTTTGGTTCTGTGATGGATACTTTGCTTTTAGGTTGCATTGTACCCAAGTTTTGAGATCCAGGGGCTCTTGAATATAAAGCTGTCATATTTTATTTTAATTTAATTTTGTGTTACTTTTTATTGAATCACAAATACAAACTTTTCATGATTGGGTTTCAGTCATACAATGTTCCAACACCTGTCCCTTTCTGTGCACATTTCCCACCACCAGTGTCCTAAATTTCCTTCAGCCCACCATTTCCTCCCTGCCTCTATGGTAGTCACTTTCCTTCTCTACATTCTGGTTTGCGTTATAGATACTGAAAGCTTATCAGGTATGTATTTTCTGTACTTTCAACACTCAGCCCCTGTCCAGAGTGAGCATTTCTAACTACTATTGTTATAGTAGTCAAAGCTGTCAGAATTTAAATGATGAGCTTTAAGACTTCTTTCGATTGTGTGTCAAGACACACATCTTTAAGGAATATTCAACAGTTATTACTCTTGATCAGCTCATCCAAGGGTCACTGGTTGTTTTCTGGCCATTACTATCTACTGTGAGAGAACAGGGTCACATCATGGTGGGTGACAGACTTGTGAGGCACCAGAACAATGTCCCTATATCCTCTTGAGTATAAAGAAGACAAAATGCTGTGGAAAATCTTGGAGGGGGATAAAGAGACTTTTATGCCCAATTCTGTGCTCATCCTTCTTGCTCTATGGTCCAGTTGTTCTTCATACATGTAAACCATTCAGTAACTGTTTTGTAAGTGGCCTTGAAAATTATATTGGGTTCTTGAACCTAGAGATTAAGAGACTACCCTGATACACCCATCCACTTCAGACCCACAGCTGTGCTGCTCGGCCGGCCCCATGTGGAAGCAACCCATGGAGCTGACCTCCCGGTAAGGGGTTCAGCCATCCCCTGGCCAAGTCCAACATTGCTCCAAGGGTTTCTCTCATGAGCGGGGAGAGACCATGCTGGTCAGACTCGGAGTGGAGCTTTTGGGACCTGCCCTTTCCTCCTCCTCCATGCCAGTTGCCTCGGAAGAGAGAGACCCACCCACGCCAGAACCACATGTCCCTTGGCGCGTGGCCTATTTTTTATAGGATGCTGAATTTTGCATACGGTTCTTCCCAATTTCTTTCACATTTATACATAGTAAACAGTTATAGACACGTTTTAACTGATACCAGTAAGCCTGGCAAGAAGCCAGAACAAACCACACATCATGCAGTTAGTCATTCTCAACATCCAGACTCCGTAGTTCCTCAGAGCTCCATCCAAGAGAAAACCTGATCTTCCCCCTTTAAGTTTCATCAGTTAATGCTCGGGTTGAGAGCCTTCTACTGAGACTATACCACCTACACGGTAAAGCCTGGCAAGCTACCATGTTTGATTTACTTTTTATGCTAAAGACTAGTAACTATTATGAACCTCAGTTTCGTAACCTGAAGAATGGTTTCAGGCTCCTCCTGTCCCTGTAGCAAGTAGATGCCCTTGGGTTGCACCTGCTTGTGACAGGACTAATGGAGATGTTACTAGTGCCCACTCGAGCAAATCGATGAACAATGGGAAGACAGTGATACAGTGATACCCTGATACAAGGAAGAAAAGTATAATAAAATGACCAAACTAATAGATAAGTAAATCTAAGAATCATGGAAAAATAGATAATATTGGCATATTAGAGAAATGATAATAAATATCACTTGATCACTTGACATCAGTTATTCATTGATTTGCTCAAGCCAGCGCCAGTAACATTTCCATTTGACCCTATCACGTGCCAGTGTAGCCCAATGGCATCTGCTTCCTTCAGGAATACTGAAGAGCCTCAAACCATTTGTTCAGGGTCTTGACAAAGAAGTCTGGCCATCTTGTAGGTGGGCCGCCACGTGATCTTATGACGCTCCGTGGATCCAGTCGGTAATGGCTCTAGTGCAGCGGTCATCTCCAGCCCATCTGATTTTCAATTCCTTGGCAAACGAGACAGCTTCCCTGGCTCTGGATCGTCGACAGAGGTCGGAACTCCGGATTCCTTCTCTCACTTGAGTTAGGCATGATATTCCAAGCATAGCTCTTTCGATTCCTCTTTGGGTGACCCAAATAACGTTCTCATTCTGCTTTCCTAGGGCCCAGGTCTCTGAGGCATATGTTAATGCAGAATGGTGGAGTCGAAGAGATGTGCCCGGAGCCGGAGATTCTTTGTCCTTTTAGCTATTTCTTTGATGCTCTTGAAGGAGTTCCATGCCGCTCTCTTCCTCCTGTGCAGCTCAGGTTTTAGGTCATTCATCATGTTGAGTTCTCAACCTAGGTACACATAACTGCTGCATTCAGAGATGTTTGTTCCATTGAGAGTGAAGGGGGCCTCTGGAACTAGTTCATTTTTCATGAACATGGTTTTGTTCAGATTCAGAAAGATAATAAATATACTGAAAAATTTTTAGAATTCCAAAATTCTCATCCAATATATGTAGTTATGACAGGAAAATGAATAGCAAGCATTAAAAATTGAAACTTTCCTAGGTACATAATAAAAATAAAATAAAGTGGAAACAAACTAAGAAATAAGACAGAGTTAGTATATTCTTATAAGATTTTCAAAACTTATGGCCCCAATAGAACCATGAGCAAATTTATTAAATGGATTATACTCAAATTGATTGTATATTCAATAATTTATTGTGAGTGTTACATAACAGGCAATTATACTTCTTGTGTTGCTGGTGATATAACCAGTGACATCGAGTGGCGCCAGGGTGGAATTCATGGTGTCACATATTCGACACATGAGCTCTACCACTAAGCCACAAACCTGAGCCCCACATATCCCTCCTGAAAGTTGAAATGAAAGAATAAATTCATATCACATTATTTCCATATGACAAGAGCAATAAGGTAAAATATATATCTGCTTTCCATCAAGAAACACTCTAAATTTCTAATTTAAAATTGATATATTTTCATCTTGTGAATTTGAGGTGGTTTATGAATAAGAGAAGAAATTGAGGCAAATTATGAGGTTTGCATTAAGCACACACCCTATACAGAAATTCACACCCTGTTATAATCCCCTTCACACCTACCTGATTAGGATTAAGCACTCAATCTGGTTTAACACCTCTACCTGATTGGCTGACACAGAGTTCACACCCTGCTTTCCCCCAGTTTAAATATCCCCATCTCACCTCATAAAGTGGAGCTATTCCCCAAAGTGGTTCGTGGAGATTTTTTTTTGTGGGTGTTCTACTCAACCTACTTTGTGGGTGCTCTACTCGAGCTTCTTTGTGGGTGTTCTACCCACTGAGCATCAGACTTCAATAGCAACATCAGTATCTGTTCTGAACAGGGTGTGTGTTTAATGTGTTTGGCTGAGTGCAGCCACTTGCAGTCAACTGATAAGTAACTTTAATGACATTCTGAAAGTCATTTTCACTATATAACTTATCATAATCATATGCACAGCTTTTGTCTGCATTCAAAATTAGGCAATTATAGAAGAGAAGGCAAAGTTCTTTAGGAGAGGGGGCTATCTCAGAATTATGCTTGCTACATCTCCCATTCAGTCTCACTCCTTAGATTAACCTAACATGGAATAGTACAATGCAAACACCAGGCTTGTAGTCTCCTACATGTGAAACGACACTCAGACTTTTCTCCTCTGCCTGGACATTCAGGCAAGTTGCAGCATGACATGTCTAGCCCATACAATTATACAGATAATTATAATATTTGCATTTACAATATTGTCCTTTATCATATGGTCTAAGAGAGGTGGAATGAATAATAAACCCTCATAATTAAACTAAAATATAAGTTGAAAGTCAACAGTGATATAAATTTATCACCTATTAAATAAAAATTTAAATTAAAATATAACAACACATAAACACTATGAGAAATATAGCAGGAGAAATGTAGAAGCTCAAATAAAAAGGTCAGCTGTAGACAAAAGAAGAGTTGGATTCAGCACACCAAAAGGAGAGCAATAACTGTCTTTAGGGTATGCTTCGGCAGTGTCAGCATGGCCTTTCAAGTCTCCAAGGTGGCTCAAGCTTAGATTTAGTTATCAAGACCAGAACTCACGTTCTCAGTCATAGTATGGAGAAAGGGGAAAGTACACAGTAAAGGTGACCTAAGGGAAGAATTTTGAGATTTTAATGCCATGCTCTTGGAGGCAGGCACAAGCTACTACAGACTGTCCAGGCTTTGAAACAGGTCACAGAGACCTTTCGTGCAATATTATCTTGAGCAGTTTTCACTGTTTCCCTTTGAGGGCTGCTTTTTCTGTATCTTAGAGGAGGAAATGAAGGTTGATCCCTATCTTGCGCAGGCACTCATGCGTCGGCAGCTGCCGGCTCCACCACTCTTGACTTTCCCCACACGTGCAACTCGCTGTTTGCACGGTGCTATCCACACTTGCCTCACTGAGCAGCCTCTAACTGTCCTTCCAGTAGCTGGGAATTTCACTTCCTTATTTCCAGGCATAAATAATTTCAGATGCAAAATTTCAGACTTATTTTAGACACAGCTTTTTAGAACTCTTGGTAACAGTATGTTTCACCTGTGAAGAGAATGTGGCCTGGCTCTAACTTGCTTGGCCCTAAAGTCCTTGGCTTATGATGAGTATAAAATGTAAGAGGTGGTGGGCTGCTTGTCTCTCCCCGAACCTCATTTACATTTTGCTGCTTCCATTTGCACCTGAATTATAAAGATAAACTATAAGAGAATGGCAGAAGCTTTGGGGGAGGCCCAGAACTGGTGCTCCATAACTTACCCAGTGCTATGAGGGTGCTGGTTTGCTTGGCACAGGTCTGTTAGGCATTTGACATATAGACCCCACACAAACTGTCAATATGTACTCTGCTCAAAAAAGAGGATTTTTTTTCTTGTTATATGGACTATTTTAACTAAAATAACAATTCTTATTGATTCTTAATATTATCTCTGTGTATGTGGATTGGGTTGCTGAAATAATTGCAGACCTAGGACCTTGCCCCCAACTCTATAAGCCTGACTGGTCCAATACTGCTGAGTCCCCCCTACCCCTTCCTGCCATTATCAAACTCTCCAAGTTGAATTTCCAGTAGCTATCTAGTCAAACAGTGGGGTTGATAGTTAACAGTCCATTCCAGGAAAGGTTAAATACCAGAAAAAGTTCTGTGTGTGAGCTGAGTCGCCTCATGGCACAAACTTCAGTTTCACTTGACTTCACATACAAGGTAGTGATTCAAAATTAAAAAAATATTGCTTTTAGAACTATAGCTTTGAAACATTAATTGTGGATATTTTGAGATATGACACTGACTGATATAGGCCTATGGAGCTAGTCCAGCTCCAGTGTTGCAAAAGAAAAATACCTCTTATCAATTAATTTATTTTTTTTAGGACTTACAAATTCTAAAAATGTTGTTAAGTTCTACAGCTTTTGATTGACTTCTAGAACTTACAGCTTCATATATCTGATCCTTACAAGTCCTGTGAAGATTCATAAACAAGTGGCATCACCTTTCTGAGAGTCCTTTCCTGTTATGACCACGGTACAGCCCAGAACACTCTGGAAATGGATTTGTTGGTCTCATGTGAGTGTAAAGTGCTGTTAAAGAGAGACTTGTTTCAGCAGCACGTTTGAAGGGAGTGCAGCTCCCACAGAAAAATCTGCCTTTGTAGGACCTGGAGTCAGAAAGGATGGATCAGTCAGTGGGCCCGTGCAGGAACCCACCACAGTCTTCCTCTATGTTGTTGCCCTAAATAAACCCATGTATTCTGATTTGGGATGTTCTTGAATTGGTTGCTCTGTGTCTAGGTGGAAGAGGCAAACTCAGGAGAGCTCCTCAGGAGCCGGTGGTTCAGGAGGCACAGCTTACTAAGGTTCAATTTTTTCCGTGTTCAGCCATAGGCCATGGGAGCACAATGAGGGTCCTTGTTGGGGAGCAGAAAGAGACAGAGGGTTCTAGGTGGAGCCAAACTCAGGGCAAGACATAGCTAGAGGCCCTGGCCTATGTCTCACAGGACAGCAAAGGAACAGGCTGCCGGAAGTATAAGAGTTTGGGGCAGAGAAAAGGCATAGAAATGGAGGAGGAGCCATTCTGAGTCACTGGTTAAACCGAGAGTTCTGTCCTTCCTCATTCTACAGTGACAAACGACAGCTGAAAACACATCCCAGTTTTGCTTAGATACTTTAACAAGAAACAGATCCTTCTTTACTGTACTGCAAATGAGACGGACTTGCTAGAGGAATTGCCAGAGATTCTCATTTGGGAATGGATAACCAGAAGACCAAACCAAGCTGGATTCAGAGTGTATGGGTCTATTTTCTAGTTTCAGTTGAGAAATTTGTAGACAACACCTAACATGATATTAAATGGCATGCAGGATTTGAAGAGCACGTACCATGGGTATCTCAGAACCCGCAGGAGCTTGTGGTTTTTGAAATATGGGTGGGTGGCTTCCTGCAGCTGCAAGGCATGTCGGGGAGAGATGAACTAGGCGTCAGCCCCACCTCAGCCTAGTTCTCTGGCGGTTTGGCTCAGGGTGTCGTGGCCTCTGCCTCCTGTCCTGGCTCACAGTGGAGCGAACACATCCTCACCAAATCAGTAAACAGGGCTTAACAGAATAAAAGCCAGTCAGAACTCTATTTCAGTCCCTGTGAGAGAAATGGCAAGAGGCTCTTTTTGTTTGGAGCCTGGAGACAGTGATTTTAACATCTGGTGAATGCATCCAGCAATTCTGAATTTATCCTGAAATGTCGGTGGCACGGCTCTGTTGCAGCTGGTGTGTTTTTAAACAGGGGAGGCTTATGCATATCAGTTTCTAAAACTGTCAATTCTTCATCCTAAATTTTAATAGGACAATCTGAGCCAATGGAAATGGAGGAGCAAATATTTGGGAAAAAACTCTGACCCATGTACCCTGGTATGCAGGAAGACAGACAGCGGCAAAACCTGGGCTGTGGTACTAGCTCCTTCTAGAGGGTTCGAAGGGATAGAAATTATTCCTGTGCATGAAACACATCATGGAAACCCACCTATCCAGCCCCGCAAGTACCAAAGTACTAATTTCAACGAATTCTCTATGGGAAACACAATGAAGGACAAAATGAAAGATTTTTTGTGAGCACACTTCCATGATGCTCTTCCTGTGAAAAGACTATACTCCGGAGGGGAGGGAGCATGGCGGGATTGCACAGAGACAGAGGATGATAAGATGTGACTTTATACAGATATTGGTAGCTCCTTAGGAGAGGAAGCAGCGAAAAGCACCACGGAAGGCTGGGCTTCATCTGACGCAGAGCTAGAAAGCAAAAACATGCCTCTCCCTGAGGAACAGGTGGAACAGCTTTCTGTACAAACAGACCCATTATTGCACCCTTGGGTGCAGTGTCTGCCCAGAGAATGAAGGCAGAAGAGGCTAAGTCATCTCTAGAATGTTCCGATAGCCATTGTGGTATTTAGGAAGACCTCCTGGGTTGCAACTGAGGAGCCCCAGACTTGCTTAGCCAAGAATCTACTGTCATTTGATAAATATCTTTATTTTACTCTCATTCCTCTGGAATTTATGAGTAATTATTTTAGATCATTATTGTATTTTAGGTTATTGATATTTTTTAAAATAAAACAAAATACTTTAAGCATCATGGTTTACAAAGGTCTTCATGGTACAGTTGTTATGGGCTTTAGATATTCTAACATAATTCTACCTCTGGGGTAACTTTCCCTCCATCATAGTATCCATTTTCCAAATAACCTCCCTAAGTCTGCCCCATTAGTAGGCACATGATAATTTGTTTTATATCGATTGTACCAACTAAATGCCTAATGGGATTATAAAAACTTTTTCAGTAAAAAATTGTGAAAATTATTATATTTCACCAGGGGGCTTGTTAAGTCATTATCTGAGTATTTGCTAAGATGTTTGTTTCTGGTTAAGCATTCTGTATTATTGTATTTGTTTGTTGAGTTTAGTTGACTGCTATATTACTTTCCCACCTAACTTGGTGAGCTTCCACTGGACTTTTAGTAGTGTGAATTTCTGTCAAAGCTTGGGCAGCAACACCCACACCCCGCTATTGCAGCCAGACCAAAGGCTCAACTCCACCACTTCACTAATAATCTCTGCAGAGACACAGAACCAAGAAAAAATTCAGGTTCTCGATGTGGCAGGCTGAGAACTCTGGGACTTCTTGGGGTGGGGGTGAGCAGCCTCCCTAAGCCCTAACCTCTTACTGAACTCAGCAGTCAAGCCCACTCCACAGCCACTGCCTGTCAGCTCAAAGGCCTAGGCTACAGCTCCTGCAGTGTTTGCTATGTACATTTGAAAAAGAGATCTGTCTCTTCTTTCAGCAAGGCCAAGGAGAAGAAATCACATTTTGGAGTAATTGTCTTCAACACTTTTTTTATAAGGTACAACATAATTGTTCTCTTTATATAAATAACCCTTTTTAAAATTCAGGGCTAAGGAAGTTTAAGTGATAGATTGCCAGGAAAGCTCTGCCAATGTGGTGTAAATTGTGTACTTTTTCTCCCCTGACTGACAACACAAGAAAACTTGAGGCTAAATTCATTCATCCATATCTGTGTTACTGTGTATTTTATCTCTTATTCAAGAATCCTTCACATGGATTTTTCCTCTTACCCTCCTCTCTCTTCCTTCTTCTACATTTCATTTTTAACATTCTTCCACTTATTATGTCTGAATATTTTTCTTGTTTGGAAACCAACTTTTTTAAAAGAAATGATTTTTTATTACTTTGGTTCCAGGGATCTACACATCCAAGGCAAGTACTCTCCTATTGAGCTACACCCTCAGTCCTTATGAGCCAACTTAAACAATTTGGAAGTTAGAAAAGCTAACTTTATACAACTAAACTTGAAAGCTGCTAACATACAAATAAACTTGAAAACTACTATAGGAAAATGCTAGAGTTGATGTCATTTGGGCGTTGTCATCTTCACAGTCACATACTGTCGGTGGAGGTGTGACAAGTTGTGCATGTCACTGTTTTTATAAGACACACAGCAGGAAAGCAGTTCTGTGGCAGAGTCAGCAATTCCAATGTTGGAAATTCCACATGGTATGAAAGAAAGTTTTAAATTTTTCCCTTAAAAAGAAACCTCAAGTTACATATGAGTCATGAGCTACATGGGTTTCTTCACAAAGGCTTAACTCCTCTTCCCACACTCCATACTACTTAACTCTCCTTCTGTCATTTAATAATAGTCAAGGCCTACTGGTTTGAAGTAACCATGTTACTTCTTCCTTATCCCTAATACTCAAAGACTGTGTAGACCTTTAATAGCTTCCACCATTGAAAAGATAGAAAGTGAAGAGAATGAATACAGGAGGGGAAGGAAAGAAGGAAAGAGGGAAGGAAGGGAAGGAAGGAAAGAAGGAAAAAAGAACCCTACTCAGCAAATCTCTTAGTATACCTAATTTTGGTGAAGTAACATGCAATAATGTTATTTCTCTGATCTCAGTTGTCCCCCTTTTCATTTATCTTACATAAATTAACTTATTTCTTGACTTATTTCTCCAGAATATCTGTTTCCCTTTAACATCACTTGTAAGTTTCCTCTTCTTCTAAGAACAGAACAAAGTAGAAACTGCAGCCCTTGTTTTTTTTATTTTTTTGTGTTTTTTATTAAAATTACAAAGATATACAATTAAAAAGTTCATATTTGGGTTTTGGTCATACAGTGTTCCAGCACCCATCCCTCCACCGGTGCCCATCTCCCACCACCAAACGTCCCCGGTTCCCTCCCCCTCCCCAGCCCTCCTCCATGGCAGGTTCTTTATTTCTTTCCCTTTCTCTCTCTTTCTCTTTTCCTTCCCTTCCAGACTATGGATTACAGAACATACATTAAAGGGTTGTCATGTGTATCTTTTTGCCTCTATTTAATGCTCAGTTCTAGGTTGGTATTAGTACTTTCGACAATTGTTAGCACACTGTTCCATTTCTCTGTCTTACCTAGCCTCTGACACCCACACGTTTGTGATAATTTCCACCTTTGACAATACCTCCTGATACATGTTTCACTTGACCTTGGATATTGGTATCATAATATGCACATATATTTATGTCATGCACATAAATGCAGTCATTCTGTATCTGTCTCTCTCCTTCTGGCTAATTTCACTCAACATAATCTTCTCCATGTCCATCCATTTATAGACAAATTTTATAACTTCATTTTTCCTAACAGCTGCATAGTATTCCATTGTGTAGATGTACCAAAGCTTCTTTATCCAGTCATCTATTCTTGGGCGCTCTGGTTGTTTCCAGATTCTGGCTATTGTGAATAATGCTGCTATGAACATAAAAGTAGGGATGGTGTTTCTGCTGCATATTTTGGCTTCCTAGAGTAGATTCCCAGGAGTGGTATGGCTGGGTCAAATGGGAGTTCGATTTCTAGTCTTTGGAGAAATGTCCATATTTTTTCCAGAAAGGCTGTACCAGCTGG